>CBVK0102475335.1:0-12758 GCA_900067695.1 Picea abies
TTATATTTTGAGTTATTGAGATCGTCCCTATTGTGCCAATAGACACATCATTTGATGTGATAAGTCTTATATAAATAAAGGTGAATCCCCATTGAGGAAACACACTTAACATTGTGTAATCTCATGATTTCAGAAGTTGTGGTCTGAAATTATGAGAATTACAACACCCTCTTGTGTGCTAGGTTTGGTGATGGTGTGGGAGGTCTTTCTCTTGAAGAATATAGCAAAGGATTGGTTGAGTTTTCTTCCCTTGTTGAGAAGGGTTTCCCAGGATACTTCTTGTGTTCTTGTGCATGGTTATTCTTCTTGTGATCTTCGTTTGTTGTAGTAGTTATGGTTCAAGTAAAAACTAAACAGAAAATTTAAAGTAAATGCATGAGCCATAGCTCATTGAAAATTCAACATCGTATCAGAGCAGGCTTGAAGATGATCATGTGCACAGTCAAAAAGGAAGGCAGCCATGGAAGGAGACCTTGTTGTTGGCATAAAGAAAAGAGGGTCGGACCTCTCCTTAAGTGGTAAAGGTTGAGTCCCGACCTCCCTTAATTTTCTATGGTAAAGAATGAAGTTGGTCGCATGCCTCTAAGGCTGCCGCATCCCAGAAGAAAGATCCCTATGGTATGAAGGAAGAAGGCAGACCTCTCCTTAACTCTATGGTAAAATTTGAAAGGGCGGGACCTAGTAAATTTTTGTGGTAACTGTTAGAAAGTAATGGATGTGCTCGTTTAACCATAGACAATATAACAATATTGTCACCCAACCATAGACCGAAGCCACCCCCGAGCACCTTAACCTTGACAAAGAATGATTCCGGAAGAAAACCAATAGCCAACCAAGGCTAATGCATCAAGCAAAGATAACCAAGATTGATCAAAAAGTCCAACCATAACCAATAGAAAGTCCGAGCCTAAACCAGGAATACAGATTGCGGCAGCTGCCGGCTATAGCTGCTCCCCAGACTTGCGCACTTGCCCAGTTTCTGCAGTGCGCACTTCTTCCCTGCTAAAATTATGAGTTGTGTACAAAATGAGGTCTGGCTACTTGTATTTATACTGTTTTCCTGAGATGTCTGGGCCGACTTCTCATTCTGGAGGCTCAATACTTAATATTAATTATTTCCTTGAACCGACTTGTCTTCTAAGGTTAAGTTTAATGCTTTAGGGTTTCTTCTTGCTTCCCAGAATATTCTATTCTCGTCATGGTTACACCTGGAGGTAAATACCACCCGTAGCTACCATAATATCAACACTCTCTCCTAGCTAGGGAGGTATTGAAGGCAATGGTCTTGAGCACAAACATACCATTCAACCAGAAGCATCATCATAGTCGTATAGACTATCTCATGATTAGATCACGAGCACCATCATCACTATCAGTGTCATCTGACAACATCAATTGCATCATCCCTCGAAACCATACTCCATCTGAGTAATCAAACATGATGTTGAATAATTCATTCACTCCAAAGAGTGATACAAGAACCATTCTTCTAATCCGGGCATATGTCCTAGAAGAATAACTATTCCAACAAATGTTGGAAGCCACGCCATGGGATACAAGGACTACTCTTCTAATCCAGACATACGTCCTAGAATAATAAATGTCCTGGACCATTTCCCGTCTGGAGAATGTTTGTCCATCAATACACTGACCATCCATCTAGCTGATAATCATTTTCAACACTATTGATAGTCTACATGGCAATCAGAACAATGTTATTCAATAGAACACAACTATGTCTATCCATAGTAGTACACAACTAAAATCTAGTGGTACACTACCACACCAAGTAGCACACATCTACTTAATCAATGACACATAGTCACAACCAGTGGAACACATCCACCACAGTAGCATACATTTACTATTCGAAGACATACAGTCTCCATAGCAATCATATCATCTGATATCAACCTGCACAGAAAAACAATGTCATGATATAAGTTGAGTCATCTGGACCATTCTTCCACTCACATCTATGAGATCTGTAAGAGCATCTGCCCTCAGAAGGTAAAACATCAACCATGAGCTACTGGACTATTCTTCTCAAGCATAGAAGAATAACAGTCCTGATTTATGAGCCTGGACCATTCACCTATCTGGGCCATTCCTTAGGCACTAAACAAAGTGCAACTTGGAGAGAATGAGTCTGCCCTAGGGAATGCCTATCCCTTATTGTTGAACCTGGACCATTCACCTAACTGGGCCATTCTTCCAGCACTAAACAAAGTGCAACCTGGAGAGAATGAGTCTACCCTAGGGAATGACTGTTCGGACCATTTCCTAAGGAAATGACTGTCCTCCACCAACCTCCAAAACAGACCATTCTTCAAAACTGCTCACAACTGTGAACTTCAAAAGAATGATTGCCCAGCAAGGCGGACCATTCTTCTTGACCACTACTGAGAGTGATTGTCAAGAAGAAAGACTGTCCTAGACCATTCCCCGACACTGGCCACAAGGGGAATCGATGTCTATGGTACATCAACAATCTAACGAACCATTTTCATTACGAAAATGACCGTCCAATCTGGACCATTTTTCGAACTGGAAAATACATGTCCGTTAGAAATCTCAAACCACTTTCCGAACTGGAAAGGAACTGCTCATCCTGGACCATTTTTCGAACTGAAAAATGATTGTCCATAAATCAATAACACATCAATGCTCCCTCCCAACCTGGGAGTCATCTCTTCCCTTTTCAATAAGGAAGTCGTCTCCACGAGCTCCATCTTGTTTCTTGAGTACGCAAACTTTTTCATCTTGGACAGAGGCTTTACCAAAATATCTGCTTACTGCTCATCTGTAAAGATATATTGGAGAACCACTTCTCTTTTCTGGACCTCATCACGGAGAATGTAATGCTTGATCTCAATGTACTTCGGTCTTTTTGGAACACTGGTTTTCTCTGAAGGATTCATATAGCTCTTGATCATTACAGTATATCATGGTTGGATTCAACTCTTTTTGTTTCCTGCTAGCTCATGACATCATGGCAAGAGTCAAATTGGAACATATCTAAGTGGCACTTCTTCTGTCATAATGAGAGTTTGTCATGGATTTTGCAATCCATCATCCTGTACTTCTGAGTAACCATTCTGATACAATATCTCTGGTATAGAAAGTTTTCACCATGATTTTGCTGTTCATTGGAGGCTCTGCACCAAGTTGTCTTCTTCCATCTGCATATAAGAGTCTCTTTTTGGTATACCTCAAGATCTTGAGGTTGCTCTACATATGCTTCTTTGTTCAATTACTCTATTGAGGAGAACAATCCTTACATTCATCTGATGTAAATTCCAACCCATGGATATTGCAGAGAATATAATGGCTCAAGTAGAGGTATGTCTGGTTATTGGAACAAGCTATCATCATAGTCTTCTCCCTCCATCTGGTAGAACCTTTAGTTCTAGATCTCGCAATGCTTCCATTCATAAGTCATCCATACACTGTTCTTCATCACAACTTCTATTTCTTCTGCTTGATTGCTTCTAGTGGGTTCAGACCAAGTTGGTAGTCTTGTGATTCTCGATATAATGACTGGTTGTTCTGGCTTTTCTTTCTCTCTTGGAATCTTCATGTTCTTCCTCATGTTTCTCTTTAGCTCTTGGGTCCATGGATTTTTCTATAGATTCCATGCCCTGAAGACTCCAACTTCTTCCTTTCATCATAGGATCATGGATGTGGATGGACAACCAAGGATACTTTAGGGCTTCTTTTCGAAGAAGACTTCTTCTAAAGTCAAACTGAACATGTGTTGCTTTTCATGGCTGCTACCATTGATGGGAACATGGATAGATACTTCATAATCCTCAATGGATCATATTATTTAGGATTAGCTCCCTCCTAATCCTTGCTTCATGCATGAATGCATGCTCTTCTTTTGGAATTATATAATTTGGCTCCCTCCATCTAAGAGAGTCCACGCTTCCGTCTGCATCCTTATTTCCTTCTGCAAAGTGTCACAAGTCTTTTTCTAATTTCCTCTTGATGGTCAACTTCTTTCTGTTTTTACTTCTTCCAAGTTTCTTCAAGTTTGATTATGATTTCGGCTTATCTTGCAATTGTAATAGCTTCCACGGAAATTGTTACCAAGGATTGTCAATGTACTTTATTTTTTCATGTGTATTGCTTGACTTGTAGTCATCGTGATAACAATCCTTATCTTGTTATTCTTCCATAGGTATTGTTTCTCTTTGAACATCTTATCTTCTAAGAAATAGATATGCAAGATATGTACAGAAATTATGTAAACATGGTATGTACAAGAACTATGAAGAATATTGTTACCTTGTCTTAGAAGAAGAAGTTTGTTTTATCCTGCTTGGCCTTCTTTGAGGGTTCCCTTGCTTTGGTAACCGATGCTTCGTGTGTTTCCTTCCTTTTCTTTAACTCGGGACAATGATTCTTGTAGTGACCATATTTTTGACAGTTGAAGCATTTTATTTTTGACATATCTTTCTCTTGATTTGGTTTCTTCCTTGAGCTAAGCTTCTTTTTATTCCTAAAATTCTTGAACCTTGCTATGAAGGCTTGATCATCGTATTTCTTTTGGGGTTTCTCTTTTGCACTAATCCTTGATTCTTCTTGTGCACAGCAAGTCCAAAGTTCTTCGAATGTGGGATACTCCTTCCTTGTGTTCATGCTTGCGACAAATGCATCCCATGTCTTGGGAAGACCATTGAGTACTATATTTACCAGTTCCTTCTCTGAAATGATTTCTTCAATAGCTTGTAGTCATCCGGGGCCATGCTCAAGAAAAGAAAAGAGGGGCCCTCCGGGGCCATGCTCAAGTCATCCGACTCTCGGCACTGCATGTCTAGGACCTGTGGGCCTCGAGACATGATCTCCTCAGTTATCCCTAGGATAGGGGATAACATATGGCTCCAACTCGAGGACATGTGCTCACCGTAGAGCGCATGAGTACCTCAGCATCTCTGGTATGACCTGTGCCTGCTAGATCTCAACAAAATGCATTAGTAATCCTTAGGGTGGTGATATCACCCCTTGTTCATATATGATATAAAAAATAAGCATGCATATATACATAATGGAGAAATACAATATGAAAATGAAACTACAACTATGCTAACATGAAATGCAATGGTATATACAATGGATGCAAATGCCTACCTACCCCCACTTACCTCTACTTACCTATTTGCTAGGTATAAGCATACAACCAGTACAACCATGCTAGAAATGTATCATAAGACCTGCCTTTGTGTTTCATCATAAACCAAAACAATGACAAGTTAAGCACAAGATAAACATGAGTTAGAGCTTGCATCACATCATCGGAAATTGTGAAGTCTGGCTTATGGAAGCAGAAGAGAGGGACAAAATTATGCCAAGTCATACTTCTAGGAAAGTGCTCAATCCATCTCAGAAAGGGATCGTAAAAAATCAAAGGCTCAAAAGACTGACTCAAAGAGTCTAAAGGTTGGCTACCTTGGATGTCTTCACATCCTGAGGTTTGGGAAGGGACTAGTAAGAACCTAGAGAATGATTGACAATTTCTCAAGGGAAGGATGAAAGACTGAGATAACAAACTTCTTCAGTGCACCTCCAGCAACTTTCATATTGCAATTCCGAGAATTTTGGATTTCTGGCCCTAGGGTTTCTAGGGTTCCACAATTTTCTGCAGTATTTCAGTTTTAGGGTTTCTGCAGCTCATTGAAAGAGTTTTTCAGCTCACCAGTGTTCTTCTGACTTTCAAGGCTTATTGTTGGCAGTCATAAGTCCAACGAAACCTAAAAGCTGCTAGCTTAGCCTAACCGTTAGATTTTCTAGCCTAGTTGCTAAGGGTTTGTGGAAGAATCTGCAAACCATGAGGAACAAAACCTTGGTGGAAGATAGGCGTGATGGATCAAGCAACTTCAGTTCCTAGAAGTCAAGACTATAGATCACCCTAGAAGAGGATGACCTATTGAGTGTGATACAAAAGGCTTTACCAGAGATAGTTGTCGATGAAGAGAAAGGAAGGCAACATGCCTCCACTGCCGACATTGATCCAGATTCACCTCAGAGATATGAAGACATGAAAGATGAAGCTTTCTTCTTCTGAGTTTTCTCAAGAGGACCAAAAGCAAGATTGAGCATGATTGTAGACTAAAGTAAGTTTTGTACTACATTCCTTATTTGATTTAATCATTACCCTGTAGTTGCTTGCATTTTGATAATGAAGGGTATTATCCCTGGTATGGGAGCCCTCATGACTTGGACCATTATCCCTGGTACGGGAGTCCAAATTTTCTTGGTTGATTATTATCCTAGTACAAGAGGCCATTTTGGTTGTTATCCCTATGGGAAGCCATCTTGGTTATTATCCTAGTACAGGAGGCCAGCAAAGCACTATAGAGTCAGTAGAGGACCTGAGAAGACATGAGATGCCTCCAGGTTAGCAACACAGGAAGAGGATGATGTCTATCCTTCAGACTTCAGAGGGAGTCACTTGACTCAAAGGGAGTCAAACTATTTGAGAAGAAGGAAGAGACAGTACCTTCTCCCCGTTAAGTAATTCAGAGGAAGACAGCCATTGATCCCGTCGATCGAGTTGATCCAATTGATCCAGTTGCTCCAATTGATGTTCCCAGAGACATTGCAGTAGGCCATAAAAGGCCTGCCTGGGCTCGACAAACTCTACAGGAGGCAGAGGGACATGCAACTCCTCGAGGCACATTCCGAGAGAGAGAGACCACAAAGATTTTCGAGCTATGTTTTATCCATGAGCCGCATCATTGATACCGAGCCTTCTTGTCATGGAGAAACAGCAAGTCAGCGAGTATGGCAAGATGCCATGACAAAAGAGTATTAGTCCATCATGACGAATGATGTGTGGGATATTGTTCAGAGACCAGAAGGGAAGTCTGTAGTGACTTCCAAGTGGATCTATAAGATCAAGCATGCAGCTGATGGAAGTATCGAGAAGTACAAAGCAAGATTTGTAGCCAAAGGATTCTCACACGTGGAGGGAATTGATTATGAGGAGACATTTGCTCCTATAGCCCGATACACGTCCATCTGTACTATCATTGCACTAGTTGCATCTATGGGTTGGAAACTACATCAGATGGATGTAAAGACAGTCTTTCTCAATGGTGAGATTGAGGAAGAAGTTTACATCGAGTAGCCAGAGGAATTCGTGATACATGAGGAGAAATCTCATGTGTGCAGGTTGAAGAAAGCCTTGTATGGACTAAAGCAAGCACCTCGTGCTTGGTACGAGAAGATGGATAGATTCCTGATGAGTTTGGGCTTCAGCAAGAGTGTTGTTGATCCAAACCTATATCATCATATTGTTGGTGACGAGTGTCTGATCTTGGTCCTGTACGTTGATGACTTATTCCTCACCGGTTCAAAAGGACTTATTGTTGAATGCAAGCGTGCATTGACTTTTGAATTTGAGATGAAGAATCTGGGTATGATGCACTACTTCTTGGGACTAGAAGTATGGCAGAGGACTGATGAGATTTTCCTGAGCCAAGAAAAATATACAGTGGAGATATTGACGAAATTCGGTATGACAAACTGCAAATCCATGCCTACACCGATGGTGATGGATCTGAAGAAAATGAACGAGGCTTCTACTAATTCAGGCGAGATTGATCCACATCTATACCGACAGTTGATTGGACCATTGATGTATCTGGTTAACACCAGACCTAATATATGCAATGCAATGAACGTACTCAGTCAGTTCATGAGTCAGCCGAGACAAACACACTAGATAGCAGCGAAGCATGTATTAAGATATCTTCGAGGCACAGTTGGATATGGCTTGAGATATGCCTCCGGTGTAGACATGACATTGTAGGGATATGCCGATGCAGATTGGGCACGAAGCACAGTGGACCAAAAGAGCACATCTGGCTATTGTTTTACCTTGGGGTCTGCCATGGTTTCCCGGTGCAGTAGGAAACGGAGCTCTGTGGCTTTGAGTACCGCAAAACCAGAGTATATAGCGTTGAGTGTGGCAATCTGCGAAGCAGTGTGGATTCCCAAGCTCCTTACAGATTTATTTGATCATGAGATGGATTCTACCATTAATCATTGCAATAACTAGAGTTGTGTGAAGCTCTCTAAGAATCCTGTGTTTCACGATAAATCGAAATAAATTGAGATCAAATACCATTATATCAGAGACATGGTGCAGAGGAAAGCAGTACACATGCAGTACCTTCCTACACATGAGCAGATTGTAGATATCTTCACCAAACCACTTGCGAGGACAAAGTTCGAGTACTTCCGTGAGAGACTTGGCCTACTGGAGAATGCCTCCCTAGCTGAGAGGGAGTGTTGATGATTGCAGCATCGTGTGATGTTCTCCAGGATACGTTCTCCACTGTGGCTAAGTTGAATCGACCTGTGAGAGAGCCCAATGTTGGGTGTGCCCATGTGATGGGGTGTATCGTTCTCCTCTGGACTGAGTTGAGTCGTGCCCCAGTGTTGGATGTGCCCATGTGATGGGTGTATCGTTCTCCTCTGTGTGAGAGTTGATTCGATGTGGTCTCATGCCTTTGTACTCCTCTAGACATGTTGAGTCAGGCTTGAGATGGTACTCCAGATGATTCTCCTATGGACTCAATTGAGATAGAGATCTGTTGAGTATGAAGTCCCTGTGGCTGAGCACAGGTGGACGTGTCCCTGGTGGCTAAGCACTAGTGCGTGTGGATCCCTTGCTATATTGTCTAAGTGTAAGAGTTACTTGTAACCTTAATTGTGATGTAAAGGGTACAAGTCGGCCCCACCATATGTGAAAGATAATTAACGTTTATTGTAATAATTAATTATATTTCTTAGTTATTGAGGTCGGCCCTGTTGTGCCAATAGACACATCTATTGTTGTGTCTGGTCTAGTATAAATAAAGGTGATTTCCCCATTGAGGAAACACACACTCACACTTGACATTTCGGAATTTTAGCAAGTGCAATTAAGGTTGAAGTGCGCACCTCTCTTGGGCGCTAGTTTCAAGGTTGTGTGCATTAGGGTTTTATGGTTGGGGGATCTTCTCTTGAGAATATAGCAAAGGATTGTCGGGTTTTCTTCCCTTGAGTAGAAGGGTTTCCCAGAATATTTCTTGTGTTCTTGTGCATGGTAATTCTTCTTGTGATCTTGGTTATTGCAGCACTTGTGTATGGTGTAGCTGCATTTGTTTATGGGTCAAGTACATGCTAAATAAAATAAACCTCATGCTTAAGCCTAACATAGTGAAAATTCAATAATTTTTTCGAAATTTTCAGCAAAGAATGTCATGAAAGTGAACTTGCAAATCAGCTTGTCGGAGAGCAAGTTGATGTCCCAATGTTCTTGATTGATGACATTGCAGATGTGTTTGATGTGCCTAAGTATGATGAGTATGATAATGATTATCCAATTAATTATGATGTTGATTTCTTAGAACAACCAGATGCATGTTCTCTATTAGAAAATGATCCTTCTCAACAATTTAAGGAAAGAATTTAGTTTGCGTATAACAGTTATACTATTGAATATGAAGAAAATAGTGAGTTGGTTGAAGGTAACCCTCTGCCCTTATTTTTTTCTTCATTTGAGTTGTTGAAAGAAGATTTCAAAATCATTAACAAAACAGAGTGCAAACCGATGCAAAATCACCATAGTTTACTGGAGCAAGCTCACAACAACATAAATTGGTAGCAGCCTTCTCAGGTTTTCAATGATCTTGTAGCTGATTATATGGAGGATTTTAGCAGTCAAATTTTGCAGCGATTGGACAACCATGAATTTGAAGATGGAGGAGATGACGAGTTAGTGTCAGAATCAACCATGTCTTTCGTGCCAACAAAGGTTTTATTGGAGCAATCTATGCAGATTCTCAAACCTTTTATGACAGTTATCAGTTAAGTTTTTATGAAAACAAAAGAGCAGTGGGAGGGCTAATACAAAGTCATATCAGTTGGCATATTTTTGAGGATCCTTTTGCAGTGTTCTTGGAGTCAATAAGTGAGCTCAAACTTTCAGACTTTTCAGTTTTTGTCAATATTGAGTTTGACTACAAGTTTTTATTTGAGTTGTCGTTAAGCAAGTATTGCATTTTGTTCCTGAACAAAGATATGCAAGAAAATCAAATAGTGGATAAAGTACTTATATGATTGCACTAGATCTTTGACTTCACTTGATTAACAACTCATGGATCAGTTAGAGTGGGTAGGTGTGTGAATAAGCTCAGCACTCTGAGCATCTTTTTCAATAGTGAGTTTTCATTTCAGTTTTCAGTTTGTAGTATGCATTGTTTCAGTGTATAATTTTGGTTTTCAGTTTGAAAAGTGGGTTTGATTTCAGTTGGAGAAGGACATAAGTCAGTTTGCAGGTTGGGAACAGCCCAATGGATGAAGGCACCTGGTGAGAGGGTTCTTTGTTGCCTCACAGGGAGGACAGCATCCCCATTGGAGCCAATGTTAATGTCCTATAATTTGCTCAAGGGTCAAAGTCTGAATCGAGTATTTAACATATATTAGGATGTTGAAGAAAATGGTGTTTTAAAGGGTATTGAAGTGGTCCTAGGGATGCTTATCATCATCTCAAGTGTCAAACTATCAATCAGTGACCTTCAGCGATCAATCAAAGCCAAACAATATAAGAAAATGTCAAAAGGAAACTCGATGTGCAAGTTTGCTATGCAAGTTCTGGAAATGACTGTTTTTGCAATCAACTTCAAACTCAGTTTCTGACCACATGGAAAGGAATCTTTGAAAAGTGAAAGAGGCTTTTGTCAAGCATGAGCCCATTCACAAAAAGCTCTCTCAGTTTCTTCACAGGGGTCATGGTTTGGAAGATTCGAATGGATCTTTACAGCCTATTTTTCAGATTTACACATTTAATGATTTCTTGTTTTAGTCATTATCTTTGGGCACGGATCCCGAGACTCTGGAGAAGAATTTTGCAAAACTGAAAGAGGTTTTTTTCAAGCACGAGCCCATTCACAAAAACCTCTCTCAGTTTCTTCACAGGTGTCATGGTTAGGAAGATTTGATGGATCTTTATAGCCTATTTTCCAAAAAATTGATTCCTATTTCCTAGCAGGCGGTTCTAAACGTGTTGTTATAATTTTGTAACCAGATCCAACTTTGGGAAGGAGTTGGGCTCGACCTCCTCAGCTTGGGGAAGAGTCTTTTCTATATATATTTGTAATTTTGATTGACTAAAGGGGTTGGCAAAAAGTGTAGAAGATACATCTCTTTGAGCACTTGTGTAATTTTGAGTTTTAATGGAATATCAGTCAGAAGTCCAGGATTACTTACCATAAATTCTTGTGTGGAAGGTTTGGAGTTTTGTGTCCTCTTTATCTTTATGTATATGTTTTCTCTCATGTTTCTCCATTTGATGTTAAAATTCTTCAGTATTTAGAATCAATTTTTTTATTACAAAATTCATTTGTTATGCTCTATTTTCATATTTGTTAAGTAATTTCATATGTTTTCTTCTGAAATGTTTTGGAATTCATCCTGTGATTGATGCTCCAAAGTCATTTGATTCTATATTTTTGTCCCTCACCCATACTACAGCAATTTGAATAACTCAAAACATCTACTATCTTGCCTCTGCTTCCTTGAGAATTCCACCACCAGTCACTAATAGTTCCCATTGCACTAAATTTGACTCCATGCCCAATGGATTCTTTTTCACTTCTGCCATCAACCACATCTTAAAACCTTATTTCCATTTCAGATCTGGCCACTGAGCCTAATATACAATGAAAGAGCCCTCTCTGGTTTGGAAAGGCCAGATTCCAAGCCCAAAGTGGTATGTGGTTACCTTTGTAGTTTTCCTCCCACAGCCAAGGGAAATTACGGAGTGCTAACACGTGGCAAGAGGGTTCTCCCAGAAAGAGGGAGTGAACTACGAGGAGACCTTTGCTCCAGTGACCAAGTATACTTCTATCAGGACAATTATTTCTCTCGCTTCGATTATGAAGTGGAAGATACATCAGATGGATGTGAAGACAACATTCTTCAATGGTTTGATTGCGGAGGAAATATACATAAAGCAACTTCAAGGCTTTGAGGTACATGGAAGGAAATCCCATGTGTGCAGGTTGAAGAAGGCTTTGTATGGACTCAAGCAGACACCTAGGGCATGGTACTCGAGGAATGATGAGTATCTGCAGAGCTTGGGCTTCACCAAGAGTGACACAGACCCCAACCTATATCTCCTACAGGTTGGTAAGGATCCTCTCATATTGGTGTTATATGTCAATGACTTATTCTTCACATGAGTTGAGAAGCTCATTACCAGGTGCAAGAAGGAATTGGCTTCAGAGTTCGAGATGAAGGATATTGAATTGATGCATTACTTCTTGGGATTAGAGGTGTGGCAACAGCTAGGCAAGATCTTCCTCAGACAAGGGAAGTATGCAGTTGAGATACTAAGGAGATTCGAGACGATGGATTATAAGTCCATGACTACACCTATGACCACCAATCTGAGTACGTTGGGGGCTTCAGATTCAGACTTGGTGGATCCCACGATTTACAGGCAGTTGATTGGCTCATTGATGTACCTAGTTAATACCAGACCAGATATTTGTTTTGTTATTAACACCTTGAGTCAGTTCATGGTAGAGTCGAGGCAAGTGCATTAGGTTGCAGCAAAACATGTGCTAAGGTACCTTCGAGGTACAATTGGATTTGGTCTAAGAGATATGTCGGAAGTGATGGAGTGAGGCTGCATAGATATTCAGACTCAGACTCAGACTCGATAGGCAATGCAGCTGACAAGAAGAGCACTTTTGGTGGTT
>CBVK0102475347.1:0-13478 GCA_900067695.1 Picea abies
ACATTCATGAATCACAACATTAGAACTGATATCATTAGATAATTTGTAATTATGTAGACTGAAATCATGATGCATCATCTGATATAAAAAGGGTAATAGTAAATACAAAATTGATTGTCTCATCACAGAACACTCTACTAGTACGATAATGTCCAGTAGGTCCAACTACATATCATGAAATGGGTCTACATCCTCATCATTCACATATTGCAACTCTAAATCATGAATAGACAAGGGGCGTCCAAGAATGTTGGAAGCTAGAGCAAAAGTTTGGACTGGTGATTGGACATCCTCAAGTAGGTTGAGGTGAGACATGGCATTAAGTGTCATGTTTAAATCAGAGATCTCAGGTTCCACATCCCACATCTTGCTTGGCAACAAGACAATCTAGCGAAGGAGGGAAAAAAAGACAACAAAACCCTTACTTAAAGATGGACACCAAGGCTAGTGCTCTATGTAGAGAAATTATTCTTTGTACCTATGGCCAACCAACTTATCAAGCTCTCCTTTTGTGAACTCTCTTTGGTTTAGATGTTTCCCACCAATGCTTCCACCTTGCCGATGATCAACGCTTACAATAAGAAATGAACCTAAACTAGAACACTACAAAGATCCCTAACTTGAAGCTATCAAATAATGTAATGTGCATGTGACATGCATTTACTGTTTATCAATAGAGCCAAGCTTTTTGTCAGAGACATCAAGTGCAAGTGATGTATTTTAATGTTCCGTAAGCCAAATCCATTGTAATAATGCAAATAACAATGTGGCAACTCCGTAATTTATGGTTTTAATTTATTTTTTAGTGTCTGACAATTGAGGTAGGTAGACCAGGGAATTATATCCCATGACTGCATGTATCCACCAATGAAAAAACAAGATTAACAAATTTTAAATATTAAGAAAATGCTTTTAGTTTTTTAAATATTTCGTATTTCCAAAACGATAAAAACTTTGAACAAAGTTCAGAAGAGAACCAACTAATTAAGAGTCAATGCACTTTGACTCCGAAACGAAAACTATAGTCCCTAGTTTGGCAATGACTAAAATTACTGGGATCACCACTTAAAAAAGGTCAAATTAATTTTTAGACATGCCAGATATCAATTGCCATATTCATGCAGACACACTAGGTATCAGTAATGAGTTGCACGTGTAGGAGAGATGGCAAAATGATATGTATGCTAGCGTGCACTAGTTTGTATCCTTTGTATTTTTACTCTAAGGTCCGTATTTAAAACAAATACACAAAAAAACCCTAAAAAATACCAAATACCTAAAAATTAAATATAATTTTTGCTCAGATCCGCACATGTGTGGGGTCGGGAGCTCGAGATCCATTTCCAGTTTTTCGAAAACGTTTTTTTCCTCGCAAAATCCGTTTCCAATTTGAGCGGGAATCGACAGGTGGCGATTCGTTGGCGTTTCCGAGTGGATCCGGATCCAAATCTTAAATGCGGATCCGTGGATCCAGCGTTTAGACCAAACAAATCCGGTAACATAGGTTACACCAAATGGATGTGAAAACAACCTTCTTAAATGGTGTTATTGAAGAAGAAATGTATATAGAACAACCACAAGGGTTTGAAGTTGAAGGTAGAAAGACTCATGTCTGCAGATTGAAGAAAGCTCTGTACAAGCAAGCTCCCAGACCTTGGTATGGCAGAATTGATAGTTTCCTGACGAGCTTGGGCTTTACCATGAGTAAAGTTGAGTCTAACCTTTACTTCAAGGTTATGAATGATGAGCCAGTTATATTGTTGTTGTATGTGGATGACTTATTCTTAACATGAAAAGAAAAGTTCATCACAGATTGTAAGAAGAAGCTCGTTGCAGAGTTTGAGATGAAAGACCCAGGCTTGATGCATTATTTCTTAGGTCTTGAAGTTTGGCAAAGCCCAGAGAAGATCTTCCTTAACCAAGGGAAGTATGCAGTTGAAATACTGAAGATGTTTGACATGTTGTAATGTAAATCCATGAACTCACCCATGGAAACAAAGTTGAAGCTCCTGGTTGATACGTCGTCAGAATTGGTTGATGTTATTCTATACAAACAAATTATTGGTTCATTGATGTATCTAACGAATACCGGACCCAACATATGCTTTGTTGTGAACACCTTGAATCAGTATCTGGTAGAGCCCAGACGTGTTCACCTTGTAGCTGCAAAGCACGTGATGAGATACCTTAAGGGTACATTGAATTATGGTCTCTGTTATACTGGAGATCATGACTTCAGACTGTTTGGTTATATTGATTCAGATTGGGCTGGAAGTGTTTCTGATAGAAAAAGCACTTCAGGATGTTGTTTCAGTATAGGGTCAACCATGACTTCATGGCAGAGCAGGAAGCAATCCAGTATTGCTCTTAGCACGGCAGAAGTAGAATACATTGCAGCATGTTCCGCCAATTGTGAATCCATATGGCTTCGAAGGTTGTTGCCAGGTCTATTCGATCTAGAGATGGAAGCCACTAAGATTCTATGTGGTAACCAAAGTTGCATAAAGATGACGGAGAACCTTGTGTTCCATGATAAGTCAAAGCAAAGAGAAATCCGGTATCACTACATTCGTGATATGGTGCAGAGGGGAGTTGTTAAGCTCCAATATGTTGGAACAGATGAGCAGGTTGCAGATGTGTTGATCAAGCCTTTGTCTCGTGTAAAGTTTGAATACTTTCGAAACAAGCTTAGTATAGTCCGAAAGGACCTCACTAGAAAGGGGGAGTGATGTTGATGATACTACGGTATCCTGACCAACAGCAGGTAACTCCGTTAGGATTTATATCCTAGGGGATTGATCATCCCTGGACAGATCCCGAAGGTCTGGTAAGGACAATTTGTCAAAGTACATGTGCATGTATATGCCTGTTGTGGTCAATAGTGGTAGCTCCGTTAGGATTTTATATACTAGGAAATCTTTTGATTCCTGGGCAGGTCCCGAAGGTCCAGTAAGGACGATCTATCAAAGTACCACGTGGTAGCTTCGTTAGGATTTTATATCCTAGGGAATCTTATGATTCCTGGGCAGATCCCAAAGGTCTCGTAAGGACAATCTGTCAGAGTACCACAAAATGTTGTTGTTGCACCTGCCTCATTCTGTTGCCATATGATGATGATGTTGTTATCTCAGCCTCGTGTTGATGATGTTGTTGTTCCAGCGTCGTGTTGTTGTTAATGATGTATCAACCTCGTGCTGATAATGATGTTGTTGTATTAGCTTCATGTTGTTGATGATGGTGTACCAGCCTCAGGTTGGTGATGTTGTTGCTTTAGTGTTATGCTAATTGATGTTGATGTTTCAGCTTCATACAGATGATGATGATGATGCTACTCCAACTCCATGTTGTGAACGATAATGATATCAATGATGAGAAAAACTTTCGATGATTTATAGATGTGCCAGTCAATGTTCCAGATGTTGATGATGTTGTTGCCCTCTCTCTCTCCTGTTGATGTTGTATTGGGTTATGTTAGTAGAATACCCTTCTTGTAAAGGGGGAGTGTTGAAATATTGTAACTGCGAAGAATATTCTAATTATAATTGAGATATTATTATACAAATCAAATCCCCTTTTGTGGATTGATCATGTCAAGTTTTGTATAAGACCAAATCCCCTCTTGTGAATTGGTCAAACCATATTCATATGGTGATATTTGAGAAGTCGACCCCTAGGGTTTATTAAAGTGGTTTTAACCACTATTGGAAGAAGTCGACCCTGCTTGGTGAAGAGACATAACCCTAGCGCCCCCTCAGCTAGTATAAATAAGTGAGGATGGCACCTCATTCATTCACTCACTCAATCACTCAACAAGTGCGTTGCAAGAAGGAGAAGAGAGGGCATGCTCAGTCCTAGTCCTTTCTTGGTGATTTTGGTCTTTAATCTTGTCATTGTATCGGCAATCTATTATTGAGGAAGTTTTTGTTGGGTTTTCTCCCCCATGAGGGTTTCCCAGGATAAAATGTTGTGTACCTTGTGATTGTGTTTCTTTCAGTGATCCTGCTTATACTGTTATGCTCTAGTAAATTGAAAAGAATCTAATAACAACATTAAAACTTAACAATTGTTACATTATTGTTGTCATCATGGGTCAACTATGCTCATTATTTGTAATTGTATCTATTATCTCTTATATATACCAAGAAGATCTAGTTTTATAGATCATCAAGAATTATTTGTAAACACAAGGTGTACAAGAGGTTGCCCCCTCAAAGTGGCATTGCTATTCATTCACTTTTTGTCATTCTCAAGGCGTGGGATTACTCATTCTTTCTATCTTTATGCTTGTTGGGTTATTTGGTCCATAACACTTGAGCAAAAGAATCAATCACTAATGAATCCAGAATCATGATACTAAAAACTCATAAGGTATGTATTTAATATTTATACACAACTTGCGCAGTGGGGCACTTTACCTCATAAGGGAGTTATGTACCCACATAAATTCCAAGGCCAACCTTAGCCACCTAATATAAAATAGTGTTCGCTAGGTCAATGATTAAACCATAACCTAGTAATACAATAATGAGGTTGCTTAGCCATAATCTTAGGTAACCACAAGTGAAGATCACCATCATTTTAAGAGCCCCCCTTAATATGAGCATGGAATAATGGAGAAAGATGATAAAGCACAAGCATGAAAGGGTTTATGAATACACAATCATCATCAACATAGAAATACTCAACTCTTGAATAAATGCCACCACTAAATTGCTCAACATCTACGAAAATATTCTCTGAAAGAGAAGTGTTGTAAAGAGGCATAAATATAGGAGACAGAGGGTATAAGAGTGAGTAGGCATACCCAACACAATGAAGAGTCAATTGTAGCTGGAAAAAGAGATGGTAAATTTGTGATGACCCAACTCAATACAAAAGTGGAACCAACAATCTGCTGGAAGAATTTTTCCACCAAACAACTCATCATCTGGGAGACTACAATATTAAACTGCTCATATGAAAAAGAAGCGTTGGAAGAAGCATCATGTATAGGAATCAACTCTAAGTTGCTCGTTAACTAAAGCAAAGCGATCACTGAACTACTCGTCTAGTGAAAGAATGTCATCACCGAACTACTCTTGGTTAGAAAACATTATCACTCACTGACTCGTCCAATGGAGGAGGGATGGAATACATGTCCCAACCATATTGCGAGAGAAGAGATGGAAATAAAACTCTAATAAGATCAACTATCGTTGAAATGAGAGTAGTAAAACCCAAATGCATATATCTAAAAAAGCTCAAACACAACTAAGAATGCTCAAAAGGGGTGGGTATGTAAATCCCCAACCTAAGAGAGCATAGTTTAGAAGAAAGCTCAAATATAATCTAAGAGCTTGAACACAACTAGGAGAAATCAAATACAACAGCGGTGTGGGTGTGTAAACACCCAACATAGATGCATCTGAGAGAGCACAATCCAAAAGGAAGTTCAAATACAAGATGAGAGTGGATTTATAAATACATAGCTCCTCACAAAGAGTGGTTGTGGCCAAAATATAGAATATAGGCGACTAAAATACAAGCAGGAGTTGGTGTTTGGATAACCAACTTCAAAACCGTAGTCAGAAAAAAGTGAGAATGTTAATGAATACCTATCTCAACATAGAGTCGACCTTATGCACAAAATCCTCCATGAAAATGGACAGAGGCCAAGAAGAGAGCATTAAATCAAACTTTCCCCTTTAATGTTCAACATGGGCCATCGAAAAATAGAACCTTCCCAAAACACCACAGTTCCAATACCCAACACAATTCCACAACCCGATAAAGGGGGCTTGTAGCTAAAGTCTGAAAGAAAGAGCCACTAATTGAAGAAGCACCAAGGAGCATAGTGTGTCAATGAGACTGAAAATGCCACTCAAAGTACATCCAAAAGAAACCACGTTCATAGTCAAGAAAGGCAAGATCCATGTGAAAAATTAAATGATCTTGCATACAATATGTCCTGTAAGGACAAATACCTTAGTGTAGAAGGCAAAGATCCACACAAACAAGTTGATCCACTTAAAGAATCTAAGAATCATCTATACAGTCATCAATAAAATATGGTGGGTATTGCATTAAAGGAGATCTCCCTTTGCAAACAAGCAACCATAGGGTTGATAGAGGTCACTATAAATCACCACCATAAGCTAAGTAGACCTCACATCACCTCTAGAATACAAAGGATGTCTCCAAATAGGGTGCAATCAATACCAAGAATATCAACTTCAAAATTCGGTACAACCCAATCTACAAAGTACACAACTATGTGGGTCAAAGAAACAATCCATCCGGTCCAGCAAAAGAAGACCTCAAGAAAACCCATTGAAGGACACTTTGTAGAGTATCATGTTGCTATAGGCCCGGGATCAAATAATTGAGTTGAGCTAAATTCACTCTTGATTCTATTGAGATTGGCTACTGAGAGAGATACACAACACCTCCAGATCTAAGGAGACTCATTATTGGTAATAGACTACTGAGTAAATGGGAAAAAGCAACTAGAAACCTTGATGTTGGAACGAGTGCTCAATCAAGTTAAGGATACAAGCAGATACACTCTCCAAACAGGGTTTGGAGGTAACTATTGGTACAATCATCGCTGCAGAAGAGTAAGAGTAACAAGGCTAAAAGCAGTCTTGATTTTTATGATCAATCCATCACCAAAGAATAGACCAGGCCCACTCATGGGCATATAGCTGATGTCTTTTGCAAGACCATTATGTATCTATATAACCTTTTTGTACTGAATAAGAGGACAATTTATATGTTATATGTGATTGAGAATGTTCAGCTCTATAACGTATGTATATAAATGGGGTTGTTAGAAGAGGTTAGAAAACTATTTCTATGACCTTTTTTCAATGCTCAGATGGAGCAGTTTTGAGATGCTCGAGAAGCTTGAGTGGGCCTAATGGTTAAGAACATGTGTCTCCTCCTATACACCTTCATAGACATGAGCAGTGAAATCGCACGGAGGGGGTCCCTTGTC
Source organism: Picea abies (assembly GCA_900067695.1). Taxonomy (NCBI): domain Eukaryota; kingdom Viridiplantae; phylum Streptophyta; class Pinopsida; order Pinales; family Pinaceae; genus Picea; species Picea abies. The sequence goes on from CBVK0102475347.1 coordinate 6,977, forward strand.
CCACAAACAAGGGGGTCTCAGACATCAATTTGGTGTCTTTCTAAGCAGAGACCTTATAATTAGATTATTATTATTATTATTATATGGGGTTGTTAAAAGAGGTTAGAGGACTATCTCTATGTCCTTTTTTGATGCTCAGATGGAGCAATTTTGATATGTCGAAGAAGCAACACTAAATATACTTTTCTTTTCTACTGAATAGAAATTTATGATTTTTCCTTGAAAAAAAAAATTATATATATGCATCGCTTCGGCGCCATATCGTATCCATCTTTTCTAAAAATTAGCCATGTCTACTTCCCCATATCTGTTTATGTATCCATTTCAATGCAACTTAGCATAAGGTGAAGGGAATCTTTGTTTTATGGAATAATAGATGTAAGATGTACATTCCATGGGGATGACTTCCCTTTTCAGTTGGTGGATGACTTCCCTTTTCAGTTGGGGGAAACTTAAGATGTTTAAAGAAAAACTGGCAGTTCAGGTTGCAGCCTATTTTATTAAGTTCAAGAAAAACACTTTTGGGTGACAAAGCTATGTATGGCCATGGCACTAAAAAACTTCGTTCCAAAAATGGGAGATTAAAGAATTTACTTCTTGGGAATGATCAATGAAAACACTATTTTGCAACATGGCTTAATAAAACATAGGCCCCACAAGATGTTCAACACAGCTTAACAAAAGATGGCCCCTACAAGATGTTCAAGCCAAATTGACTAGATGCCAAGATATTTGTAAAACCCACTCATCCTACACTAGCATACTTGGATAGTTAGTGCTCAATCAAAGCCTGCCAATTGAAGACAAACTTCACCACTCAGATCTAACAGATGGAAGGTTGAAAACAATGTTCTAAAAGTCAAAATCGGACTCAGAACCAGGCAAGATCAGACCGAACTCAGATCGGAATTGGGCAATTACTCTGTTTATGAACCAATTTACTAAAAAATACATAAAACATTAAAATTTTAACAAAAAATATATATTTTAAAGATTCCAAATGATTAGAGACAAAATATTCAAAGTTTGCTCATGTATATACCATGTAAGGGTGAATATAGCAAAATGGCACCAGGTGCAATACATCCAAAACAAAAAATACATAAAATCTCTAAATGGCCTCCAAAATCCAAAAACAACATACTACAAGCTACTAGCCTACTACATATCACTGATCAACATGATCAATAATCAAACTCGTCACCACTACTAGAAATGGTATACTTGGCTTGAGCTACAGGACCATCCTCTGTCTGGAACTCATCAAACTGCTCAAAGACATTTGTTGTTGCAATAGTAGTACTAATAGTAGCAGGCTAGTGTCTGCAATGCCTAGTGCTACTAGTGGATCATCATCCAAACCCATCACAACTCTATCAGGTGAGTCTCCCCTACCCCTTATAAGGTTGAATCAATATCCTGCAAGACAATGGGATCTATATCAAATCTTTTGTTCAATAACTGGTTGTGCCTTAGCTGAAGGTTGTACTGCACGAAGACGAGATCATTTAATCCTTGTCGTTCAAAACAGTTTCTCTTCTTCATGTGAATCTACTCAAAGACAAGAATCTACTCAAAGACAAACCAATTACGCTCACCTAGAAGTGACTCGAGATCCTAATTACAAACTTTTGTTGCTAAGAACATTGGCAAACAAATGACTCCCACTAATGTGCTGCTAGGTTTTTGCCAAAGGTACCCGTGGCTCTACTAAACTAATGATCTATGGGTGTACTTCTAGTCGTTGACTCCCATCGATGACCATGAGCTCTAGGCACTCGTAAAATCCATCTTTGACCTTCCTGGTTTGATCTTCTCCAAATGCAACTTTGTAACGATACCTTGGGTTTAGGAAATACCCAACTACATGTATAGGGCGATGTAGTTGATTGTTCCATATGTTATCAATGATAGCTACTCTATCCTTGTATGTTTCCTTTATCCATTCCTTTGCCTGATACATGGCCTCATAAATGTAACCCATGGCCAATTTTCCCTAATCCACCAACCACAACACCTTAACAAAGGGCTCAACAAGTTTCATCTTGTTTACGGGTCCACTGAGATGCATTCCATTCATCACATAAGAACATTTTTTTCGAGTTTTGTGCCTAGGAAGGGAGAGATTGCAATGTGAGGAAGTCCGTTGCAAATCTTGTAATGGCAGAACTAACAAGCTCCATGTCCCCAATGTTTTTCCTCGCTAGGTTCAATACTCATGAGTGGTTGTAGACCTCTTTTGTAATGCTCTTGGCATGATCTACAGTGTCCCCAATCTAATCTTGTTTGCCTATTTCCTCAAGAATGAGGTCTATGCAATGTGTAGCACACAAGGTTCAAAATATGGTTTTCTATTTACTCATTAAAATCTTACCAACAAGAACATAATTAGAGGCATTATCTATGACGATCTTAACAACATTTTCCACCCCCACTGACACAAGAACAACATCCAAAAGCTGAAATAAAAAAATTTGCATCTTTCACCTTATCGAATGCATCAATTGATTTCAAAATTGTGGGTCATTTTCAGTAAGAGACAAGGAAATGTATTATAGCACAGTTCTTTCCATCACTCCATCCATCTAACATGATGGTACATCCCGTTTTAATCCATGACACTTTAAAACTCTCTAAGTATTCATCTATGGACCCAACTTATTTTTGCAAAAGAGATCCTCTCGAATCATGCATACTAGGGCCTTTGAAGACCTTACTGGCAGTGACAATAGAATCCTGCATAGCTCAGTAATAAGGTGAGCAATCAGCATGGGAATATCTGCGTAATACCACAATCTAGCAATATATTCAAATGTAGATTCCTTGTATTGCTTCTTGCGATGGTTATCTAAGGTGGGTTGACTCTCACTTGATTAAGAGGAACTGGCATGGGTGGAGAAGGGTGAAAAAAACTTTGAATGTTCTTTTTAGGTCGGTTTTCATGAATAGGAGGAACACATCAAATGGGGTCCCAAGCATAAGGGTTAGAGCAAGAGCCTTCAAACCTAGGGCTTGTTTGGGATCCCATGGCAAGTTGCCTCTTTCTCTCTGTTTTAGCCTCCATTTCTTGTTTTCCTCTTTAAATTTCTCAAGAATGTTTTGGATTTCCAATCTAATGGGTCCAATGTCTTGAGCAATACATGGGGCAACTTGGCCTCTTTAACCAGCAAAGTGTTGTTTCAACCTGTGTGTTTCTTTCTATGTTGCACGGGTACCCTTCCCCCCTAAAAAAACCCCAAGTACCCTGCGTTCCCACATACCAGGGACTTTAAAACACCTAGGAAACGTTTCCAATTGCATGGAGATGTCAATGGGGACTTGGGGACGTTTAAGGTGTCCCCAATCCGTCCCTGGGTCAAATGGGGGACGGATCGGGTACCGTACAAACGTCCCTAAGAAATTTGGGGACGGATCTACACATTAATAATAAAAAACTATAAAAAAAACTAAATTTGCATGCCCCTCACTCACCCGCGCGTGTAAAGGCTAACCTACCCATCAAACCCACGCTCTAGTTTCTGCACACCGCCCTCACAGTCTGGTTTCTCTGCCCACACCTCACTCACAGTCGACCAGCACCTCACCCACGGTCTAAGTCGACCCTCACAGTCGGCCCTCAAGTTTATTATATCTCCCTCGAGCAATCCGGGTTTATATCTCCCTCGACATTCGCCACTCCAGCCACCAGTTCACGCGGAGACGAAGAGGGGTTCCAACTTAATCGTTTCACTAATTCGCCAATCCAGCCACCACTTCGCGTAGAGATGGAGAGGGGTTTAATTCGCCAGTCCAACCACCAGTTCAAGAAACGTTTCACCATCGCCGCCGGATACAGGTAATGCTTACACTAACTATGCCCACAAGCTTTTTTTTTAATTTTAAATTTAATATTTATTACTTATTATATTATTATGTTTAATTTATAGATTTAAAGATTAAACCTGCGGATTATAGTATATAGTATACTATATACTCAATTTAAATTTTAAACCTTAAACCCCTTGTTGTATATCAATTGGTTCATCGGGGAGATAGGTCTTAAATTTATAATTTTATTAATGTAAAGTTTAAATTTAAATTTTAAACATATATTAGTAATTACTAATTACATTACAGTTTAATAAATTAATTTAAAGTAATATATTACATTACAGTTTAATTTTAAACATATATTAATATTACATATATTTATTTATAGTTTAATTTTATTAATTTAAAGTTTAAACGTTAAATATATTACATTACAGTTTAAATTTTAAAATGTAATGTAATATATTAAAACTTAAATTAATAAAATTATTAAATTCTAATTTAAAGTTTAAACATTTAAATTTTAAACTGTAATATTAAAATTTAAAAATTATAAGTTCTTTGGTTACTTAAGTTTTAATTTAATTTAAAGTGTAATATTAAAATTTAATTTAAATTTAAACAATAGTAACTTAATAAGTTAATAATAAATATTAATTTAAACTTACAGTGTACACAGTAGTAAGTTAAAGTTAGTAAAAAAATTAAAATAAAATATAGCTAATAGGCTAATAGCAGTAAATTTATTAATTTAACTATAATTAATTTAATTTACAGCAGTAAAGCTACAGCAGTTTTAAGTTTTGATTTAAACAATTTAATTTGTCATTTTGTAATTGGTTGAAATCTGCTAAATATTTAAGATGGACAGCCCTTCTCAATCTCCTCAATCTGAAATATGACGACCTCCAAATACAATTCCGGAGTCCACTGAACACTCAATTTCCAGTGCCATAAATGTCAAGAAACCCTTGCTGCAATTTGTCAAGAAGGTCACTGAAAACAAGAGGAAACATAGTGGTGGTTCAGAGCAATGGTTATGCAGCCTTTGCAATCATGTATTTACACTAGAGTTTATCATAATCTATTGGCTATTCTGGGTGATGGAGTAAAAATATGCACCTGCCCATTGGAAAAAAGAATTGAAATGACTAAACTTCACATGGCTGCCATAGGTGGTACTATTCTTGCGAGGACAGCCCTTCCATTTTAAAAAAACCGAGAGTTTCTAGCTCAATGGAGTTCTCTCATGGAGAAACTCATGACCATGATCAAGTTGATTCAGTAGGGGGTTCTAGTAACACTGTTTCAAGTAGGAAAGTTGTTGTCATAGAGATGTTCAATACACAATGCAAGGAGGAGGCAGATGATGCAATGGCTGAATTTTTCTTTGCTAATGAAATATCATTTAATGCCACTCGTTCTCCTCTCTACAAAGAGATGATAAGGAAAGTACTTGCTGCTAGCCCATCATTTCAACCCCCTGGTTACAATAAAATGAGGACAACCTTGTTAGATAGAGGGGTCTCAAAGATGCAAGGGTTGATGAAAGGCCTTAGAAAATCATGGGTTTTTTATGGGTGTTCAATTGTCATGGATGGTTGGACAAATATTCAACAAAGGCCTTTGTTGAACATCATTGTCACCTCACCAAAAGGGCCCTATTTCTTGAGGGCAATTGATTGTTCTGGAAAGATGAAGGATGCAGCTTTTCAGTTTGAGGTATTGAAGGATGCAATCAAAGAGATTGGTCGTTCAGGTTATCACAAATGTTGCACCAGTTTGTAGGTCCGCGGGGTTAATGATTCAAAGCAGGTACAAGCATATATTTTGGACCCCTTGTTGTGTGTATGCTTTGAACAATGCACTCAAAGACATTGGAAAAATTTCTTAGATCACCCGCATTATTTTGGACGCAAGAGAGGCACAAATGTTCATTTGCAACCACCATGCCTCTCTAGCTATTTAGAGGATTTATGCAAAGAAGCAGTTCTTGAAACCAGCAGATACGAGATATGCCACCTATTTCATTCTTCTTGACTGTATGCTAGAGGTAGCCACTGTTATTAGTTCTCAGTGGTCTACATGGGAGGAATCAAAAACAAATCAGGGAAAGAAGGTTAGACAGATGTTGTTGAACAATGATTGGTGGAATGATGTGAAATACATAGTCTCTTTCACCTCTCCAATAGTGGAGCTAATCAGGTATGCAGATTCAGATTCCCCTAACCTTGGGAAAATATACGAGTCAATTGATAGCACGATCAGAAAGATCAAGTCCATCATGCGTCAGAGGAACCCCACTTTGGAGTTCTTTAATGAAATCCAAAAGTTGATAGAAAAGAGATGGAACAAGTTGAACACACCTCTTCATATGGCCGCTTAAGCACTTAATTTAAGTGGTACTTGGAGAGGGAAGGAAGAGTTGCACCAATAGATGATCCTGAGGTGAAACAGGGGTTTATTGAGGCCATACAAAAGATGTTCACACCTGAGCAAGCAACCATAATTCGAGAACACTTTCTTTGTTAAATTTTTTAATTAAATAAAGTACCAAGGCAAGTGTTTCTCTTCCCTAGGCACCTAAGGGGGAGAAAGTGCCTAATGGGGGTCCTAGTCAATTAATTTGTGAGATGCAAATTAAAAGATGACTTTATGACTAAAGTGAGAGTGAGTGAAGAGACATCAAATC
>CBVK0102475352.1:0-12206 GCA_900067695.1 Picea abies
ATATATATATATATATTATTGTCGTCCCCGACCTACCATCCCCTGAAAAATTTGGGGGTGCGATCTAGCCGTCCCGGAAACTCGTCCCCCCATCTCCGTCGTCCCCAAAGCCAATGCAACATAGGTTTCTTGCAATATTTGCAATACATCTCATCATCAACAACATTAGCATGCAGTGTAGGGCCTTTAACTCGAGAAGCCATGGTAAATAAATACAAATCTACAAATGCAAATATGGAAACTCTATCTTAATTTTTGGAGCAAAAGAAATATATTACATATCTGCAATTTTATGAGAGTTTAAACAAGGGCAGATTTAGTGTACCTTTGAATGAGATCAATGGGCACAAAAATCTAGTCAAGAACTCCTCCAAGCTTGTAGAAGGGTTGTAGCCTCCTAGTTTAGATGCCAAATCCACCACAAGGAATGCCAAACAAGCTCCAAGCTCACTCCAAATCACAATTCCTTCAATGCCACTTCACAAACTCCAAATGCTCACTTTATTCCCAACAAAATCACTTTATTGAACAATTGCATAGCTGGGTTACTCAACAATAAATTAGCGGAAGAATAAACAACAAAGAAACCAATCACACATTGCACAAAGATATTCGGGTAAAACACCCCTGCAAAACCCTCGGAGGAAAACCAAAACCCTCGGAGGAAAACCAATTCTAAGTTTGATTTTATTGCTAAAAAAATCTTGGGCTCTTATCCTGGGATAATGACCCATCAAAGGATTACAATGTTGAAGCTGATAGCCTAGCCCACCTGGTTGTTATCTCCCTCGCTGCCCCCTGCACCCTTTCCTCGGCCCTGCCCACTCAGACACAAGTAAATCAGCAAGACTCCCTCTTGCTCCTATGCACTCATTGTGTGCCTCTCACTCTCCTTAGATCTGCTTTTATAACTCCTAATGACTAAAACCCTATCTCCAAAGTGATCAACAATCAAGATCTGATCTTGATCTCTTGAGATCAACGACTGTGACTTAATCTCTTGTTGAGAAGACTTAAATCACTAGTCACTCAACTTTACAAAAAATCACTTTAAGTCATTACATAAAAGCCACTTTAACAATCTAGAGAGTGTCGCTCGAACACCTTCACATGCCAGGCACTGCCAATGTAAAAGTACCTATCCGACCTACCCCAAAAGGTAACAAACTATAGATTTAAAACTAAGTTGCACAATATGGGGAAATGGGTACAATTTTCTGAAACGAAAACACACTAGAAACGAGACCCCTCAAAAATTTGGAAAAGAGGAAACTCCTTCCCTTCCTAGCATTGATCCCTAAAGAAAACAATCCAACAACTTTTACAAAATTCAGGCCTATCTCCTTATGCAACTACATTTATAAAATCATTTCAAAGGTTATAGCTAGAAGGTGTGAAATTTCTAAAACCCAGTTCACTTTAAACCAATCAAATTTACTTTTAACTGATTATTCAGGGTTTTCTTCACAATAAATTAAATACACAAAAGAAATAAATTACCAGGAACTGAAAGTAAAAGAAGACAGCAATCACATCACATGTAGACACTTATTAGACAATAGTCCCCGGAAAAACCCAAGACAGGAAAATCGATACAGCAGATCTGAGGATTTTATTATTTTTGAGCAGGAAAATATAGAGAATTCTTATAAGTGGGCCTATCCAAAGCTTATTACAAGGTAAGTTGGCTTTACATTAAACTTATTCTAATTCATTTGGGTTTCTGTCATCAGTTCGTTGTATGGATTATGAGTTGTATATCTTCAGTATCTTTTGTTGTGCTAATAAAGGGAGCGGCATCCACTTTCTTCTGGTCCAAGAGAGGGCTCAAACAATGGTGCCCTCTATTCCCTCTTTTATTTCTCTTAATAACTGAAGGTTTAACTAGGCTAATTAAATAAGCAAAAGGGAATGGTAGTCTCCAAGGGGTATCTATTGGAGCATCATGCAACATCACACATCATCTTTTTGTAGATGACATCCTGATTTTTTGTGAAGGATCATTTAGAAGTTCAAAGGCATCATGGATTTATTCTGTAAGGCTATTTGAATGGTAATAAATATAGACAAATCCATGATATCTTTATGGGGGATATCTGAGGAAAAAAATTATTTTGCTCATTCATTCCCTTTTCAGATGACAGAATTGGAACAGGGCCTGAAGTATCTGGGTTTCTTCTTGAAGCCAAACCAGTATAAAAAATATGACTGCTAGTGGTTGATATCTAAAGTAGAAAAGAAATTAAACACTAGTGTAACAGGTGGCTCTCTAGTGCAGATCCTCTAGTATTGGTAAAAGTAATCCTAGAAGCGATGCCAATTTACTGGATATCACCTACCTGGGTCCCAAAAGGAGTATTGGAAACCATTAGGAGACTTTGTTGCAAATCCATTTGGTCTGGAGACCAAAAAAAGAAAGGATTAGTATTGGCATCTTGGCAAAAGTTGGCTTTACCAAAAGCCAATGGAGGATGGGGGCTTAAAAACCCCTTTCTTTTTTCAAAAGCCTCGGCTCAAAAAATGTGTGGAGGCTAATTCAAGGAACAGTTTTGTGGGTTCAAGTTGTAAGAGCATAGTATATAGCCACTGATACTATGGAGAACTGGGTTAGAAATCCATTCAAACAATCAAACAATGCCTCAATTATCTGGAAAGCACTTACCTATGCATTCCATCTGGTTAGGAATTGGCTAATATGGAAAATTAGTAAAGGAGATAAAGTTCAAATCAGCCTTGACCCATGGGTAGGAAGCAAAGCCATGCATCAATTAATTTTCCGATGATACAGGAATTATGAAATAAAGGGTATTATAAACTTGGACAGGTTGCAAATTGGGGAAGGACTACAACTTGGCACCAACAATGGCTATCTTGGGAAGAGCTAGGATTGGGGGAAGATTATGCAGAAGCATGGAATAGGTACACAGACATATTGAAAGATTGCAATGTCAAACTCAAAGATGAGGAGGACTAGTGGATTTGTTCATTGAATCCTGCCAGTCACTATGTCCCCAGAATAGGATACAAAGCCCTGATAGAGGAAGAGAAGGTGGTGAAAAATAATTTGGAAATTAAATTACCCTACAAAAAACAAGATCTTCATGTGGCTAATTCCCTACAATATGGCACCCACATGGGAGGTCCTCTAGAAAAGGTATTTCATTGGGCTATGATGGTGGAGTCAATGTCATCTAGCAGAAGAAACTATAAACCATATCATCGTGGAATGTCCATTTACCAAGGAGGTATGGAAAGAGGTGGAAAGGATGGTAGGGATAAGGAATGTTTGGGAAAGTGAAAGCATTGAAGAGGTTTTTAGAACCTGGTGCTCCGGAAAAGAGACACTCAAGCTCAGTGCAATACCACTCAACATAGCCTAGGGAGTATGGCTTGCCAGAAACGTAAAGTTGTTTGAAGACAAAGAAACTTTACCCCTCAAATGTGCAGTCCAAGCTATAAGTATCTTAAATGCTTATCCACAATAGCAGGAAAAATCAACCTCATTTTCATTCTGAAGATTTAAAAACAACGACATCCCTTGGGCTTTTTTTGATGGTGCATCACAAGGGAACCCCCCTAAGGGAGGCTCGGGAGGAATTCTATACTTACCTTCAGATTACAGTGTTTCCTTTAAAGCTGGAATTGTTTAGGAAACCAACAACTTCTGTAAAATGATGGCTCTAAAATTGGTGTTGAAGCTCACACAAGAGTTTGGTGTAACTCAACTACAAATCTTTGGTGACTCAATGCTGGTTATCCAATGGATGAGCAAAGAGAAATTGCTCTGGGCAATCTTACCTTAAACCTTTGTATAATGAAGCTCTTAATCTGCTCACAAATTTCTCATATAACATCTCTGTCTCATATTTACAGGGGCAAAACAGACTTGTAGATGGGCTCTCAATAGCTAGAGTTGGGCTTGAACAAGCAACCTGGATCATCTCTATAACTCAAAATGGAAACTCAGCAGAATACAACCATGGCCCTTAGATCTAAATTTTAAGATATTTCAGTCTTCAGTTATTTTGTGAAAACAATGGACTTCTTTCAATACTACAGTTTGAATGGATATGACTATCAGTTTTTGTTTTTTTTTAAGAGAAAGTAATGATGTAACAGTCTTGATGTAATCTACAGTTTTTTGTTGGAGGAGTCATGGACATAGGAATGTCTATTGCACCAACTGAATGCCACAGGCATCTGATGGTGTATTTTTGTTTTATATATATAATGTGCTAATTTATAAATAGAACATTATATTGAAACTTTGAAAGAAAGCATTATGAATAAATAATGCAAGAACATTTAAATGACAACCAATGTTCTACCATTGCTTATATTGGGATCCTCATTATTAGCATCACACCTTGCCTCTACCTCAATACTCTAGGGACATCAGTCAACACCATCCAATTTTGATGAAACTGCCGAATTAAAGCCTTAAAATATGGTAGAAAAAGCTTAACATGCCTAACCAATGATTTTGGCTGGACTGAAGGGTACATTTTTGCTAAGGTTATGAGTCATGACAGAGGAGTTCAACGATCAACACCACCAACATCGGGGTACACAAAGGGCTTGGAGCTCTTGATTAAATGCCAATCCCATACCCTCATACATGATAGAATCCAATGAAAATGCTGCAATCCTGCCAATCCTGAAAACTGTTAAGTCTGTTGAATTTTGAATGGGATATGAAATTCAACTTCCTCCATATCGAGTCCAATGAGGTTGGAACCTCTTAAACATATTGAAACAATCAATGGTAATGTTAAAAGTATAAGTCAAAATCCGAGTATAACCAAGTCAAAATAAGCATATTTAGTGTTGGAAACGCGTCGTACAAACACTGGTACTGCTCGAAAACACATGTTTGACAGTACAAAACATGTTTCCCACACATGGAGTACATTTGTACGGTCGGAAACATATTTCAAGGCCATAGCTTATATGTTTCCAAGTTTCCGTATGAAAACAAGCTTGGTATGGCCCTGTACTTTCCTGCAACGTAGGTTTAAAATTTAACAAAAATTGACTTTTTCATCTTTAAACCCTACGCAACCTATAGGTGACCGGTTCAGTATGGAACCAGTCCCCAGACCACTTTGAAGGCCCATTCAATGCCTGTAGAGATTTTTTCAGCTGAACCAACCGGTTCCAATTCCAGTTCAACCAGTTTTTAAGACACTGGTTGAAAACACTAATTTCCTCACCCAGATTGTAACTAGGGTGACCTATCAAGTAGATTATCTATGGGTTGAAAAAAATGAAATTCGGTTTTACAAGAATTTGATTTCTTATTTATATGTGTGTGTAAAAAACATATGCACATGTTCCTTTTATCCTTTATCATACAAGAATCAGTGTTTGGGAAGAACCCTCCAATTGTAGTGATATATGAAATTCCAAATTTAAGTATCTCTTCATAAGTTCCTTCCATCTTTGCGCCACAGTTTTTAGTGGTAAAATATGCAGTTACCCTCAAATTACTTTTCTCTCTCATAGAAGAGCAAGGTTTTCTTGCTCTTTTGCTCCCCCTAGGATCTTACAATCGGGCCCCCTCAGCCGTGGCCACTCCCCATTGGATATCATCCACCATTGTGCTGAACTATTCACAGTGATCGACAACTTCAACAGTGAACACACATGTCAGTCCCCTCCCTCACCCTCGACCATCAGGACCAATAGGGTTTGACATCATCTCTTTCTTTCTCCGTCTCTCGTGCCACTGTTAGATCTCCAGTCTCAGGGCCTCAGACTATACTACGACATCTACATTATCTTATCCTTTTGTTTGATTATTTTTGTTTATAGCTCTTGACTAGATACTTAGTTCTCTTTAACCACCTTTAGCTTCTTTCTTTCAGCATTTTCTAGGAGATCATTTCGCACTCCCACATTGTATTTACAGTGGATGTACACTTTAGTCCCTTTAACCTACTTTGTGGTCACCTGTTGGGCATTAATAAAATCACGAGTGATAACATTGCATTTTGCATTGCTAGTTTAATATCACAGGTGACATCATGTTTGTTACTATAATTGCAAGCAAGCTGTACAGGCAATTACTCACGCTAACTTGCATCAGATGCCAAAACACTGACCAAATGAACATACATAGGGGTGAATATGGTTCCAAAAACTAGGATTACATTGATGCAAACCCTTATCAAGAAAAAAGGAAATGAAGAGTAGACATTACATTTGGAAACTTCAAGCTTCCTTTTAACTATTAGGGGCTAGGAGAGCCCATGGACATAGAGCAGCTAGGAACTTTGTCCTACACTCACACCCGGTCTGCTTACGCAGCCATGTTGCCTCACCTTTTTAGCAGAGCTAAATATGTCACTTCACTTTAGAGCGAATTGAACCGTGGTGGGGACAATATATTGGCCCCAGTGACAGAGTTTACATTTCGGGTCTCTAGTTGGAAATATTGGCCCCATTGTCTGTGCATCCTTACCCTTCATCCCTGGCTCAATACCCTTGCAGTCAGACTTAAATGGAAATGCAAGTGTTGATGCTTACATTGATTATGCAAATAGCTTTTTCCTAAATGTCCATAATTCTTTCCTATCATGTTGACTCAGTAGTCCATTCTTTAATGTGCAAAACCAAATAATGCTGCTGTCTCATGCAAGACAAACATCCTGTCCTTTTATACTCATGGTACAGTTCATATGCATCATCTGTCACTGGGATAGAAATAATGCTGTTGCCGCATCCTGCTCAACTGCCACCCAATAAACATAGAATTTGCATGTGATGAACATGATCATCCAAGCTACTATTCTTATGACATATTTAGCCTGGGACAGTTCGACCATGATTACATTATACCAAACTGTTGTACAAATGTACAGATTCTAGTTGTGAACTTTTTGAAATTCATGGTCTTGTTAACATTTCATAAATTTAGTTAAGCATTTGACTTTTAGCCAAAGAAAGGATATACAAAGCAATTACCAAATCACGCATGCAAATACATTCGGTAAATAATATACAAAAAAAGACAGTGCCAGAAACACAGATAAGGAAAAGACACAATCTTACTTTTATATGAATATATCCATACATAATTGCATAAGCACATATGGAACTTTGTATATCAAACAAAAACAGATCATAAATAAATTTGAAAGGAACCTGATTCTACCAGTAATTTGACAAGTGCTCTAGACCAACTTATCAAACAATTACTACCTGATTCTACCAGAACTTGAAAAGTGCTCTAGACCAACTTATCAAACAATTACTAAAGACACCCATCATAAAACATTTACCAATATACTTCTTTTGGTAGTTAACAGGACATGAAAAATGGACAACACTTCATAGCTCAGAACATAATGTAAAATGATAGGAAGAAATACAACCTTTCCAGGCTTTTATTTCTTTGTAAACATGGAATGTTGTATCAAAAAGAATTAAGCTTTCCACAGAGTGTTACAAAATAGTTGAGATAAATCTCAACACTGAACATGTTCATAATACATATCATCTACCCAAACTTCCCACACTGCTGAAAGAGTGTTTACTAATATTAAATGACATAGGTAAATACGTCATTCTATATCTCATAGGATAAGAAACAACCTATATAGTATTTGAGGAGACATCAATTTTCTGAAACGAAGGTATCAAGATTACCTTTTTTTCATGATGCATAGTGTGATAATCTTCAGTCTTCCTCCTCCTACTGGTTAATGCATGGTCATGCCGAACTCTGTCATCAACCAAGCCAGAAGCTGAACCATTACGATGATCATAGGATCGTTTCTCCCAGTGCAATTTCTGGTCTTCTCCACTGTGTGCACTGCCTGAATGATCATATCGAAGATGTGAACGATCAAGCCGCGAACTTCTTTCATCATAAATCAAACGATCCATCCGAGAATACATGTCATCTCGCTCATGGTGTCTTGATCTTGATGTGTCATCTACCCTGTCTTTAACCTTGACTCGTTGCTCTTCGTGTCTCCTTTTCTCTTTCAGGCGATCCTTGTCAATATTGGAGAGACTAGCTTCTTCTCTGCTGCGACCTCTCTCCCTGTCACTACCATGCCACATTTTTTCTTCAGAATGATGCCTGCTCCTACCTGCAAGCATTGACTTGTCCTCTTCTCTATCTCTCCTAACATACGTCTCTTCGAACCCTGGCTTTCTCCAATGTTCGTCTTCTCTTTCTCTTCGTCTCCAAGAATCATCCCTCTGTTTTCTTGCCCGGGAATCATCAAACAAAGTTCGTCTCCGGGATTCTTCCTCCCTTCGCCTAAGATGGTGATCATCATCCCTCTCCTGTTTTTCCCTGCTCATATCTTCCCTCTCTCTGAGATCCCGCAGCCCTTCATCTTTATCTGCTCTCTCTCTCCTACGTAAGTCTTCTTCCTTTCGTCTAAGGCTCTCATCATCCCTCTCATGTTTTTCTCTATGCATATCTTCTCTATCTCTGAGATCCCGTATGCCTTGATCCTTGTCTGATCTCTCTCTCCTAGACAAGTCTTCATCCTTTCTTCGCAGGTAGCCATCATCCCTCTCATGCTTTTCTCTACCCATATCTTCTTTATCTCTGAGATCCCGAATGCTTTGCTCTTTATCAAATTTTTCCCTTCTTCGCAAGTCTTCATCCTTCCTCCTCCTACGGTAATCATCAGCCTTCTCATGTTTTTCTCCACCCATATCCTCTCTTTCTCTCATATCCCGTGTTATTTCAACCTTATCTGCTCTCTCTTTCCAAAGTAGGTCCTCATCTCTCTTTCTTCTAAAGTAGGGATCATCCATTTTTTCTGGCCGTGCTGGAATATTATCATCTCTCTCTCCACGCTTGCTGTCTTCTTTATCAAGCCGAGGTCTCCAATCATCTTCATCCTTCTTCTTTCTTACATTCAAGAGCTCTTGCCTGTCATCTCTTTCAGAGTCATGTCCCCTGTCCCTGTGCTGCAAACCATCCTCCTTTGTAAGGATATCTCTCCTCCGTGAATCTTCATCTTTCTCTCTTAGACTCCGCATATCTTCACTTTTCCCCAACCAAGCTTTAGCATATTCTGCCCTTTCCCTATGCTTATCAGTTCTTTCTTCTTTAACTCTCCTACGGTACATTTCTTCTCGGTCTCCATGATGTAGATACTGGTCATCTCTATGGTGGTTTGGATTTTCTCTGCTTTTCTGATGCCTGCTGTCTCTCTCATTACTGTGTCTACTGTTCCACATGTACTCCTTCTGATAGAGATAAGGCTCCTCCTCTGACTGGAGTTTGTTTCCTTCCTTTGCCAGCCTTTTCAGAGGTCTGTATTGTGATATCTCTTCCTCACCATTTCCACGACCTCTAGAATAGTCCCTGCTGTTACCTCGGTTAGAGTAGTCCCTGCTGTTACCTCGGTCCTTAGAATAACCCCTACTATTTCCAGATTCTGCTTTACTGTTTCCACTCTTTGATACCTTGAAATGATGGGAATAGCCTGCTGCTGTTGCAGGTGACTCATTTTGTGAACTTAACTTTTGCCTTTTTACAGAATGGTCTGAGCCGTGGTCGTCAATGGTATCCTCGTCAGCTTTCACTTCTGAATTTGGTTTGCTTTGACCATCCGATCTTGAATTGATTTGCACTTCATCCATAGTATGTTGCTCAACATTTGTGCACCTTACATCTGGAGTGGGCTCTCTCTCAGTGTCAACAACCATTGCACATCCTATTTCTAGTATCTCTGTTCTTTCCACACCATCCCCTGTTATTTCTTTTCGATAACTGTCAGCTCTACCACCTCTGGCATCTTGATTTACAATGCTCCCATTGCTGTACTCATTTCCTATTTGAGAAAAACCCTTGTGCGGTTTCACCAACTGTGACCGTCTGCTTAAACACCAGATCAAAAAGACAAGTTCAGATCTACCAGCAATAGTTAATTAAATGTTTTTAAGGAGACATCAACATTCACATCTATACAGAGACTCGAGTAAGATAACTTATTTGGCACAATAAGGAATGTCACGAATCTGGCCGTGATCTATAAAGGTAAAGGAATGATGGAAGATAGATCAAGGCAACAGAAATGTTAATCAATTGGCAGATAAAATCACAATGATAAAAACTGATGATAAGAGTTCAAAGGAACACCAGGAACACCTTGACATTAGTTGCTAGTGGAAGAAGTGTGTCTACAATCCAGGGAACAATAGCCATGTGGAAGCAAGAAAATGCCACATATAAAATGCAACAGGCATAAATCAATATTTCCATGCAAAAAAAATAGCTTGGTTGAATGAAGTCACACCTTTAAAATACTAGTCGGGTATATAAATTCTAAGAGAACTGAACATATTATCAAAGGGCATTCACAACAGTTTAGCCAGCAGAGATTGATTTTGGAACAGGGAGCGGTTTTTAATTTTGGAACCGGCAGCGGCTTCTTCATAAAAACACATCACTAAAGGTTACTAAAGCAATAACCACAAAATTATCCAATGTAATTGAAATGCACTAGCATCACTTAAAGACCTTGGATTCATTTATTATATAGCCACTTGGTCAACATGTCTTGGTTGTGCAACTGATCATGTACTTTTATATAGCTACTTGGTCAACATTTGTGCAACTGATCATGTACTTTTTGCAATTAGCAGAAGTATATGACCATTCCATTGGGTAGTTGCATTATCATTCCACACAGGGACATAACATAAAAATCAAAATATCAAAGTACAATTTCAAGAAAATTAGTACTGAACTCCGTTGGCTATTGTTTACAATTACGTACAATTTGGTTGAGCAAAAGTTTTAGCTAGTCACAATTAGGAAATACAGAAGCCAATCTAGAAAGAAGCATTTATTTGCGTCCAGCCTAAACATACATGCACAAATGTATTTACTGAATAATCATATGGATTTTCAACTCCAATTATGGCACATAATATAGATTGGCTTGCAAAATTATTTACCTTGGATAAAATTCAAAACAGGTTCCTTTGCAAATATTGTAAACTAAAGATCATATTGTTCAAGACTTGCTGAAGGTCACTAAAAAGGATAAAAAATAATGACAGTATAGAAAGTTTGAAAGCCCAGTGGGTTAGCTCAAGAGGTTGAGTGCTGTGAATTAAAAGCAGAAGGTCATTGGGTCAAGTCCCCGAGTTGGCTGCCTCTGTGGATATTGTGGACCTCATTCGATGTCCCACCGGGTTAGGTTGCCAAAACTGCAACCGGCCAGTTTACCCTGGGTACCATCCTCAGAATGAAGGGAAGTGCCTGATGGGTTTCCCCAGGATGTGCATTTCATCGGAAATAAAGGATAGAAAGTTTGAGACCCAAGGTCAATATATTGTGTATCTCCTTCTGAATCAAGTATAGAGAGTTGACACAGAGTTCAACCACGCCTATTTTTCCTAAACATACAGTGACCATGCAATAAGTAGTAGTAAGTACACTGAGTTTATAGACACATTGGCTAAAGAAAAAGGTCCAAGATAAATAACCGTGGAAGCTTCCATGTAAGTATGCCACTCATTACATGAGAACAAATAGTCACCAATGAAATTGGAAGCTATACTGCACATCTATGCTATAACTGCATGGTGTTTAAATCATGAACACTAAATGGCAAATGCCACCAATTAAACATTACTGCAGACTTAAGTGCTCAATGCTATTCAGATAGATTGCATTGCTAACTTTCTTCAATATAGACCAATTTCCATTGAAAACTCCAAGACTAAGTCACAAGATACGTCCAAACCCCCCCCCCTTGTCGCGTCTCCTACATGTCGGACACGATACATGAGAACACATGTCCGACACTTACCAGCGTGTCCCAAAAATAGGACATGTGTCCTGCATAGAGAAGGACTTGGGCTCATGTTTTCTCATGCAAGTTGGAGATGTGAGGTGTTTTGGTGTGCAGCTGAAGGTTATTTTGCCTTACTAATGCTATTTAAAGAGATCCCCACATTCTCCTTTATCTTTCATTTTAATCCTTTTACTTAAATTTTTAACATTACCATTATGTTTGAGAGTGGTTCCAACCTCATTGGTCTTCATATAAAGAAAGTAGAATTTTGGGTCCCATTCAAAATTCAGCAGACTTAACAGTTTTCAGGATTTCAAGATTGGCAGGATTGGAATGTTTCCACTGGATTCTATCATGTATGACGGTATGGAACTGGCATTTAATCAAGAGAACCAAGCCCTTTATGTACCTCAATGTTGGTGGCAT
>CBVK0102475354.1:0-10658 GCA_900067695.1 Picea abies
CTATGGCTATTTTGTATTTGTCATTGGCATTCCCACCTATAGTATCAGTGTCTCTAACTCAGTATCTATCTACATTGTAATACATTTTGATTTTGACTTAATGAGATTGAGAATGATGCAGCTTATGGTTCTAATTTCTTGTGTGTTTAGTGTTTGTCATTTGATCATCATTGATGTTACAATGTATTATGTCACATGTTTTGTATCATGCAAATCTTCTAGTTTCTAACAAAATATGAATCTTTATGTCTATATTTCATTTTTGTATGTGTAATTTTCAAAAAAAAAATCATATATATAATTTTTTTAAATATATATATAAACGTGTCCATGTCCTGTTTCCAGGAGTCTCCGTGCCCATGTCGGATACTCGTATTTCTGTGTCATGTGTCCCCATGTCTGGTGACTTAGCTCCCAGAGTATTTTATATTATCTGCTTGCATGGACACTATGGCATATGTTCACTGTTATGCTGCTTCTGATGTTCCCATCCTAAGTTCTTATAATATTTTCCTCTCTATGCAGTGCTATCTAGTTGTGTGATAGCAGTGCTCAAAGGAGGAGAACAAATTTCAAACAAACATAGATTTATCAAATATGATAGATCTTTAATAAACTTGATTGTCACTCTAAACTAAACAGTTTCATCAAGTTGACCTCAAAAACAAATACGAATTTATCCCCAGACATTACAGCAACAGAAGAAATTATTAAAATGAAAAAAAATGCATGAATATGAATCTTTCCTTGCAGAAAAGTATGGAGCAGTTAGAGGTTTCTGGCAAAATTAAAAGCAACTTTGTGGCAAGGACTTTACTGCAAGTGCATACATGTAAAGACATAGTTGAATAACATTATGAAACCCTAAAAGAGACTGTCCTGTGTTAAATTTCACCTGCTAACATGTTGTTGATCAAGTATCCTGGCTGAGAACATTGGTCCTGCACTAGAACCTGGCGGACAATGAATAGGAGGACGAGGTGGCAAGGGCAAGGGTAGAATCCCATCTCCAGGAAGCAGTGTTCTAGGTATCATTCCAGCTCCAGAAATGATTTTCTTACTGCTATCATCCCTTTCCCATGACTCCATATGCTGTGCTTGCAAGGAAGACTCTGTGTTGACTTGTTTTTGGCATCCCATTTCAATCTCTGCAAGGAAGACTCTGTGTTGACTTGTTTTTGGCATCCCATTTCAATCTCTCCTCTTTCTGATTCCTCTCTTTCATTAACATCATTTGCAGTCTCAGGTGCTTTCAAAGGGCCAGTGGTATCATCCTCTGATGCATCTTGTAAGACAATCTGATCCCATGACAAAAACAAACAAAATTTGGTGCAAAGATCACTAAACAAAAAATAAGAGCATCGATAAATGTGAATGCCTCTCAAGAGCAAGAGATACAGCTCAAACATGATTTTCTAGAAAATTGAGACACCATCACAAGAGCAAACTTCATTTACCTCTATTACAGCATCAGCATCATGAAAGCGTGGTCGTCTAAAATCTACTGAAGGCCGCCTTTCACCAACACCACCTTCGACCTGTATAGCTCTACCAGTTGGCTGCACAAAAACATGTTGCAACATTTAGTAGAACATAAATGCATTGCAACTAAGCTCACAATCTAGATAACATCACAAATATATTTTAATTAAAGACCACACTGTGAAAGAAGCATGTGTAAGCAATAACATACAAGGATTGCTCTCCCACGTCCCAAACCCCTTCCACGACCAGCTGAAGCTGCAGATCCCGGATCAGAGAGCTTATGCTGTGTACTTTCTCCAAAAGCTTCATTCCGGCCTGTGGCAGTTGCCAGCTCAATTGGTAGGTCCGGATCATACTCCTAATTGACAGGTAGCCCAAAAAATGAATATCCAAACACCGAGAAATGATAACACTTGAAAATACAACAAACGTATATTTATTGTCTGTAGAATGACCACCTGCTCAGAACGTCCACTTTCATAGACACGAATTTTGCTTTGCATGGTTGCCTCCAAACGAAGTTGTTCCTGCCAAAATGAGCCCTTGAATTCTGAGCTTTGCAAACGAAGTTGTTCCTGCCAAAATGAGCCCTTGAATTCTGAGCTTTGCAGTTCACTAACATCCACTAAAATAGAAATAACAATACAAGGGGAGCAATTAGTATTTAAATATATTTGTCAGAACAGATCATACCAGTTTTCTGCAGTACTCCTTCCAACTGTCTTCATCAAGACTGAAGTTAAAGAAATCTGTTGTATCCGTTCCAGAAAGCCTCCATGGCTTCTCCTCAAAGCTATCAATGTCAATTTCAAATACTGTCCTGCAGAGTGAGCATCGAGGGAAAAATGGATAATCAACACCTTCAACCTGCTACCTTGCTAAGATGGCAACGTTGGCAAGGAATAACCCCATAGAAATATCAAACCTTTGAAATTTGCATCATGTGTATCAATCGAAATTCAAAAAACTCAATAGAAAAAGTCAAAAAACAATGTACAATAGGCAGCAGTATCTCTGCAAGCAATAATTGTAAATTAAAGAAAATCATAAGGCCGAACAAGTCACTTCAAGCAAGTCCAAACTTCCCAAAAATGGTCTTTATACAAATCAAAGTGACATTTCAAAACAACTTCATTTACATGGCTGCATTTGCCAAATCCAGTGGCAATACACCTCACCAGTATCACCGATGAAAAATATCCCTCAGCAACCACACATTCAAATATCTGATGTTATTCTCCCAGAGGTCAGCATGTGCACAAATGGTGTGCTACTGTTGATGGACGAAGAGAGTCACTTAAATGCAATTTCATGTGTAGCACTCGTTTCTATCAAAGTTACCAACAAGAAATAACCATCTGCAGAGCCCTGATTAAGGCCAAGAATGGGAACAGCTCACTGGTGAACAAACCATGCTGTCTTGACAAAGTTACTGACCAGGCTATTTCCATTTGACAACAATGACCCCCCACAAAAACCAATATAGCATTTATCAGAAAGGGGATGGTGCCAAGATGAAGCAGGGGACATCATTAGAATGCCTGAAGCTCAATTCTTTTACAATCTGAGAAGGAAAATTCATAAAATATATGCTGACGTCGATGTGGAATCCAATCTAATCGAGCGAAAAGGCCTTGACAAAACGAAACTTGGAGTGGGATCAGTTCATCAACTTGCTTTCGCCATCAAGTGCAAAACTTCAGCCGCTTGATCAAGATGTCTCTGAACATGGTATTATCCACAGATGTAGCAAGATTTGAAACCAGTGCTCTAGAAAACAAACTACATTTTGTGATAGTTAAGACAGATATTTTAAATGAAAGCGAAGCTTCCTCCTACTACAGGTAGACTTTGAAGCAAGTGTATGTATTAACAGCATAATATATAAAGGATCCCAAAGGGAGATACCAAAATTAGCCATCGCCTTCAAAGGAGAGACTACTACATTCATATAACATTGTTAACAGTTACAAGACCTGCTAATAAGCAGTTATATCATTACATAGAGCCATGGGGCTTCTTCCCGGAGGAACATTTTATTGTTCTATATTACTGACCACATTTTACAATCCCACACTCTACAACCATTCCCTCCAAAGTTTGATGTCAAAATGTATGATATTATTATGTTACAAAATATGAAGTTCACATGTTACTTACTTGTTAGGAGGAAGAGAGAATTCAAAGCCATTCTGAAAACCACGCCCTCCAGGAACACTGCTCCAAGGAGGCATGCCAGGTCCAGAGAAAAAATTTCTTTGCACAGACCCTCTGCCACCACTAGAGGTCCAATCACCTCTTCCAGTGGTAGGTACACCTTTACCAGGTGCCCAAACACCTCCACTAGGGGTAGTGTGCCTAATGTGATTTTGGGCACCACCCAAAGCACTTGAAACCCCCCCGGGAGTTGATCCTGCGCCTGGCCTCACATACTGCACTCAAATGTAGATGTGATCAGAAAGTTCTGTGATTAAGAATTCAAGTTTTCCTTAACATCCATAGTAAGAATAAACAAATCACATGAAACACAAATTTGCAATGTTAACAATGATAATGAAATGATAACCTCCATGTACACTGTACAGACATGTTCATTCAGACACCAACAAATTTACAAACGCAATTCTATAAAATTTCATCATTGAAAAGCATTCATGAGATTGTTAAATGAAGGAAAAATAACAATAGCAGAAGACAAATAACTTTTAATTCGGAGGGATACATTTTCCTGGTGTTTTGGTGTACAGTAGTATGTTTATTCCATAAAAAATGGGACAGGACAGTCTTCAGACAAAGCAATAAAAAGCAGAACTTAAAGAGACAAACCTTATATTGTGAATAGTGAGGATGATATTGCTGACTGCCGTAGCCAACCCTTGGAACACCTGCATTTCCAATTCCAATATTACCTTTTGCTGTCTGCCCCTTATCATCACCAGTTTTGTCTGCTGGTAAAGCCTTGTCGGCAGGAGCAGATACTGCACCTTCAAAAGGCAAAGTGGCTTCAGCTCCCCATTCTTGCTCCTCAATGGGATTATCACCACCAGCAACGATCACCAAATCATCCCCATCTTCATCCTCACTTCCTTCCTCAAAATCCCATTCTCTTCTCTCTACATTGGGATAAATCGCTCGATCATCATTGAGAACAATTTGCAAATCATCCTCACTGTCACTATCCCATCCATTCTCTTCTTGTAAAACTTGATTCTCTGCAACAGCCAATTCCGCTGGAGGTGTCAAATCGTGCCTCGCAGAAGATCCTTCAGCAACCCAGTTCTCTCCGTCGCCTTCCCCATCTTCCTCTATCTCATCGTAATCTCTCGAAAGCCCTGGAATTGAGGTTGTCACACCATTCATCACCATGCCAAGACCCGGAATATCGTCGTGCTGTGGCAGACCATTCTCCACTTCAAATTGGAACACGTTTTCACGGTGTGGCGGCTCAGTTGGTGCAACTGCCGAATCTCGGTCGGTTTTCTCTTCCCGGTCCGTTTGGAACGCCATTGGCTCACTGACTGGGTTTTCAGCATTCTCTTTATTTAATCCATCCTCGTGCTCCCCCATAACGATCTCTGTCTTCTCAACAAAATCGCCTTGAACGGAAGCTTGTGCATGAGCCCCAACTTCATCATTTTCTGAATAATTCCACTTCGTCTCAGACTCTTCTTTGGCCCCATCCTGTTCGTTGACGCCACCATGTTCCGTGTCTTGCTGTGCATAGCTCCCCGATAAATCAAAACCCTCCGCTACTGACGCCTGCTGGGACAACGAAGGCGCCCTGGGCGCCTGCTGCTGCGACGACGATGGCGAGGATTTCCCATACAAAACCTCCTCATCGTCATCGAACTCTTCTTCGTAAGTGACCTGAGATCTCACGGGCGCAGGATTTGGTGGAAAACTCAAATTTTCCACGAAAGTATCATCATACAGATCTCCAAAATCGTCGTCTTCTTCCATCGGGTTTATATTTGCGCTCTGCACGGAGCCGATACGAGAACCCTCGAGTATTTATACAGGAAAACTATCCTCTGCGTTCTTTGCACTTGACTATCTTCTCCGATCAAGCGAAAAAGTTCAGACCATCCGTATTTCCCTTTCCGAGATGGAGCATCTATTATTATATAGATATGAAAGAATACAACTCTGGACGAGCCAAACCCTACCCAGATAATCGAGATGAAATCAGACAAAACCTAGATGGCAAAAAATACGAAAACTAGAAAACACTTCTACGGCGAAGATGAGATGAATCGTACCTTGCCCAGATTCGAACCCTCGACCCTCGATTTCCGGGGGCAATGGCCATGGAGAGTTTCAATTCCAGGGGATCCAGAGGGGATCAGACCTCTTCTGGTTCATACGCTTTGCATTTTGGTTGGCCATTATCAGACCTCTTCTGGTTCATACGCTTTGCATTTTGGTTGGCCATTTTGTTCCATTGCAAATAGAGAATGGAATAGAGGAATAAGGGAGGCCTGGCCGACACAGGCGAGGTGAAAGCCGCCTATTTTTAACCTTTCATTAAAACCGTTTATCTGCAAACAAACTATCAATTAAATCGTATATCTGCAAACAAACCATCAATTAACGCCCACCCAAACTACCAAAACTATCAGGGAAAATCCTTCTGCCTTCTTGACTTTTGATCTCTGCCATCTCTACCCCAACTTTGGGGATAAGTTTTAGATGCCGTGAATGTAATGGGCTTTCAATCAACATATATGGCTATATTCAAACGTAGTATTTGGAAAATAGAGTAATCTCATTCTCAGCCAAGTGGGCTCGTATTTGGAAATATCGTTGGAGTAGGATTTTAAATGACACTGTTGTTTTAAGAGGTGCATTTTAAGGTTCAATATGAGGGGAGATGTGTTGTAAGTGCATCAAATGTCCAATTTTCACATTACTAAAAAAAATTCACATTACTAAAAAAAATTTTACATTACTAAAAAAATTTGTTTTCATTATTATTTGAAGTTTTGGTTGTTCCAAATTATCAGTGGAGAGTCCACCTTAAATGTTCGGATGTTTCTAAATATATTGCATAGTTTATTTTCAAAAAGCTCATGCATCAATATTTGTATTATAAAGTATTTGATTTCTCTCGAAATTTAATAGATTTAAGATTGAGATGAATCTAGGTTGATATTGAAATTCTAGTGTGGTCTCACATAATATAATTATTGGACTTTCGGAGAAGTGTTGTTTTATACCATGAGTATAGAATCTTTGTGTACTTCTCTGATCCATTGAGTTTGCTCATTACAATTTTAGTACACCAAGTATTGGCGACATGATCAAGTTCATTGTATGCTTAACGAGCAAAGGGAGTGTTTGCAGTGTTGGCCTCCTTCGCAAATACAATAGAATGATAAGTTCTCTTCATCATCGATGTTAGTCATCTTTGAGGCCAACAAACCTTTTGAGCCAACCAATGATGTATGGGAGCCCATTGTTATTGATCCAAGCCTTGTTGCAACTCATGGTTGGAGGTCGACTCCCCAAGGACCATGATGATCCATCACCCAATGTTCGACTTATCCTATCTACTTCATAGTTATGGCTAGAGACTTATCTCACTTTCGAGCCCTTAGATTTTGTTATGGATTTTATGTTTTCAAACATTTTTTTTCTGGGGGAGCATTGGTTAGGATAATGAGTGTATATTATAATGAAGCTCATTTCATTTAGATTTTTGCTAGTGCCAGGGGTGGTTGCATGCAACGTACTTTTTTATGCATAAAGTGTCGCATGTACATCTACAATTCATATTAATAAGTAAAGGAAACATTGTATTAAAAAGTGTGAGAATTTTAATTGTGTATTGGTATCTATATTGTTGGCGTCTATCAATATGTGTACACAGCGATGAAGTACACCTATAACGCATGCACCTAGTGGAAATCTTTGAGGGAGAGAGAGGAGATTTGATAGTCATAAAAAGGATTCCAAGGAACCATAAGATTGATCCATCCAACCTTATTACCACACTTACACCCATGCACCCACAAATGGTTGCACAAAGGATCAACAAGGGAGAGATGGAGCATATTAAGTATCGATCCCATGGTGAAGTTAACATTATGTTACTAAGGGGCACCACTCCACTATGGATGCCCTTGTAAGCATAAGCTTCATAACATACAAGGACCTTTAACCCACCACGAACCACCTCGGCTATCGTGGGATACATTGCAAAAAAAAGGAAATGAGCTTTTACAGTTACAGTAACAATTCCAAGAGACCACAGCATCGATCGATCTAATCTTATTATTGCACTAACACAAACGCACCCACAAAGTTGGCTACACAAAGAGTCAATGAAAAAGAGATCGAGTGGGTAGAGATATTTTATATCCAATTAGTAGATAGGCCTCACCTCAGCAACAAGTTGGAGATGGAACTCAAAAGAGATTTAGGTAGAATAGACACAAAGATATATTCAAAGTAAGTATTCTACCAATAAAGGTCCTTCATGGGTTCAAGTGTAGGAAGGTGTATTGAATAAGCAATCTGCAACAAGGGAGGTGGATATATGAAATACTTGGTGTCAACCTTCTTTCGAAGCTTGGAGAGGAAATATAAGACTTTAGATAAAGTGGGGTCTGAATAAAAGCAAAGAAGTGATAGTAGAGTGGGGTATTAGCCAAAGATATGTGGGAAGTCCTACACCCTTAAAAACTAAGTGCCATTTACACTACAAACTACTTCTTCTTTTTTAATAATAACTCGGTAAACTATATTGACAGAAAACTATAGACAAAGTTGCAACATATGTTACATCACTTTAAAGTTCCAAAAACGTTTCAAACCAACAGCTATGTAGTCCATAAACAGTCCTACAACAAGCCTAAAACAAAGATTGGTTTTGTCCTTGTACAAAATTATCCAATGCTCCTTAATACTATATACTCTATAATATATGATTAATATTTTGAATGTTCTGAAAAAAAAAAAAAAAAACATGAAAAACTAATAAAAAACATAACGGTTAGCGACATCCTCCAGACCTGTGCTTGTTGGTTCACTCTTACACAAATTAAAATCCAAATTCAAAAGGAGACTACACTTAGCTTCCACCACTGTTAACAACTTCTTGAAATCCAACAAAGACCCCATAATTTTTGTTACATGTATTGGAATCTGACATTCAATTTCATGAAATTTTTAAGCAAGATTGAAAATCGAGGACCTGTTGCAATGCACATGCTCTTGATGGCTTCTGAGGACACAATGGATTTATTGAAGCTCTCTGGAGTCCATTTGATACTCTGTATGACCAATTTCTTCAGCAAAAGGATATGTGTTGTATCTTGCCTACCATGACCGCACTACTCCTCAAGTCCCAAGCTCTCAAATGCCACCAAAATTGAAGAGCAATGAACTAGTTTGGGCTACTAGTTGCACGGTCGACGTCGACTTGAAATCTTCTACGACTCTGTAATTTGAAGATTCATCGGGGGGTGGTTCCCCTTAGAGGTCCTTAACACCAAGAAAAACTCCAAACAACAAACAAAAAGCAAACACATTGATTGTTTTAAGAAATCTTACCCTGCGGACAAGCTAAGCTCCCCTTTCGACCAAGACTCCTATCTTTGGTCCAAAGACAAAAGAGAACAAGTGGTTACTACTTTCCCTATAGATCTAACCATATCAATCAAGCAAGAGAGAAGAAGAATGATGTGGCATACCTTGTTGTGTTGTTCGTCCTCACTACTCCAATCTCAGCGCTTGATCTTCAAGCTCCTTAACACAATTGAAAAACCTGCAAAGACTAGAAAAGGAACTCTTCCTCCTACTCTAGATGATTATATAAAGCATACCTATCTATGAAGACTGAAACGACAATAGACAAGCGAATGTAGAAGACATGATCTAGAAGGGAATATGCCAAGTTGATATTAATTGGAAAGCCAAAAGAGGCACTTACAAAGCATGATTGATGATGCAACACTTCTCCAAGCTCTCCTCGTCCAACCCTTGCATGAATCTTGACATAAAAAATGTTGATGCTTCTCGTAGAATCAAAGGTTTGATACCTGAATTATTCCCCCCTTCACCTTGGAAATACCTTCAATATACAGGCTTGAGAAGCACAACCACCATGAGAAAATGAAGGAAATGGTTGAGGATATGGCTCCTTAAGTTGTGATTTGGATCCTAAGATGAAGCCATATCATACGAGTCAAGCACAACCAACTTCATCCCAAGAGAGATGGCCCTTAGGAAAAGGAGGAGGATCCCATGATTCCCTCTAAGAAAAAGTGGTGCTCCCCCTTAGTTAGAGACAGAGCAACAGTTTCCAAAAGTGGCACTCCCTTAACATGGAAAGGGGAGCACTAGTGCTCCCTATACATGGGCAGGGGGGAACCATATGGCTCCTTAAGTTGTGATTTGGATCCTAAGATGAAGCCATATCATATGAGTCAAGCACAACCAACTTCATCCCAAGAAAGATGGGCCTTAGGAAAAGGAGGAGGATCCCATGATTCCCTCTAAGAAAAAGGGGTGCTCCCCCCTTAGTTAGAGACAGAGCAACAGTTTCCAAAAGTGGCACTCCCTTGACATGGAAAGGGGAGCACTAGTGCTCCCTATACATGGGCAGGGGGGAACCACCCTTCATAAAATGCCCAAAAATAGTTTATTTTTCCAAGAAAAAGGTGTGTTCTGACCTTGAAATGACAGGTTTCTTCCTCCAATGTGACTTAGGGGTCATGGAAAATGTCTTTCATGGTGTCAAGGGGTTATGGCACTAAGTAAAGTGAATGTGACACTAGGTAAGGTGCATATGACACTTACGATAATACATGAGACATTTAACAAGGTACACACGTCACTTTGCGACACTTAGGGTGCGAAACTCAAGTGTGACATTTTAATGTGTAACAGATGCCCCCTAAAGTGTGAGGTCATAAGAGAAACTGATGGCTGAAACACTTTACAAATTCTTCAATGCAAGGGTGTTGGAGTAAGAGAACCTGGCAGAAGTTGTAAACAATCATTAGTCGGTATACAAATATGTTCCATTTTTTAGGGCGTCATACCTATGCACGGAATACGAGATGACTCAAAGCATGGTCATCGACCAATACACTGTGAATCCATGAGAATATTGATTAGGGATATGGCAACCAAAGATACAATGTGGATCCATACCTCAATGACATGAA
>CBVK0102475369.1:0-10107 GCA_900067695.1 Picea abies
TCAATTATACTTTTTTGCTAAATATTTAAAAATAGTGTTATTTAACTACAATGATTTTATATGTATTAAAGTAAAGATAAAAAAATGTGTTAAAATGATATTTTCCACTATATTTAAAAAAGTACGGAACCATAAATAATTAAGAAGATGAAAAATCATATTTTCAAAAATGTAAATGGTAAAAAATATTTTTAAGATTGAAAGAAGCATGGAAAACTAACTAAAAACACGGTTGAAAAAAAATGAAAATAGATGCAAAAACAAGCATTTAAAAAAAAGTGGAAACATTATGTATCAGAAAATTTAAGATATCAAAAAACCACCTAAAAAGGCAAGGGGAGGGGGTAGGGGAGGGGGTGCTACCGGTAGCACCATTTTTAAAAATGAGGTAAAAAACTTGACCCCCCCAAAAACGAAAAACTCTGTAGAGTTCTTGTTAAGTTGGTAACTATGTTTGGGGTCCTACATAAACCAAGAAACCACACTAACAACAAAGGAAATGTCAGGGAGATAATGAGAAAGATAAATAAGGCTGCTGACTAGTTGTCGATAAAGGGTAGCATCGACTTAGGGAGTTTGACAAGTTTTGGTGAGCTTTACTCCAGATTGAAAAGGAGTAGCATAGAGCTTACAATTTGCCATCTTAAAACATGTCAAAATATCCACTGCATATTTCAATTGAGAAATGAAAAAACCATCACATATGGGTAATACTTGAAGACCCAAAAAAATAATCCAGATTACCAAGATCTGTCATGTCAAAGGAGTCAGCAAGTTACTTC
Source organism: Picea abies (assembly GCA_900067695.1). Taxonomy (NCBI): domain Eukaryota; kingdom Viridiplantae; phylum Streptophyta; class Pinopsida; order Pinales; family Pinaceae; genus Picea; species Picea abies. Next base: position 783 of record CBVK0102475369.1, read on the forward strand.
TTCAATCTAAGAATGAGATTAATGTTATTGCCAATAATGACAAGGTCATCAATATATACAACAACAATTCAGGTGTCTCCACTGGTATGGAGTACATACAAGCTGTGATCATATTCACAATGTTTGAAACCGAGTCGAAGAAAGAAATCGCCGATCTTAGCATACCAAGCTCGGGGAGCTTGCTTCAAACCATAAAAAGACTTATCGAGTTGACAAACTAGGTTAGAATTTGTCACAAAACTAGGAGGATGTCCCATGAAAATTTCTTTAGATAGGTTTCCATGAAGAAAATTACTCTTCACATCCATCTGATGGATTTGCCATCCAAATTGAGCAGCAAGGGAAATAATTAGTCTAACAGAGTTGATCTTTGCAATAGGGGAAAAGGTCTCAGTGTAGTTGATGCCTTCTTGTTGAGAAAATCCCTTCGCAACCAAGTGGGCTTTATGATGTTCAACAACACGTTCATAGGTAAATTTGGTGCTATAGACCCATCAACACTTCACAACATTATTTCCCTATGGTCAGGGAACTAATTTCCATGTGTGATTCTTCGAGAAATAATCAATTTTTGTTTGCGCAGCCTGTTCCCACTCATGTTGACCTTGAGCATCAGAGTAGGTAACAAGATCAAAAGTTTCAAGTACATGAGTCATCAATGCAACGCTGACATGTTGATTTTGACTTTGAGTTTGTCATCTAAAGGAAATATCAACAACATCAGGTCCAACAACTCATCTGGTTAGATAAGAAAGGGGTGGATTGTTGTTCAATGTAGAAGGTCGATTAGAAGTTGAAACAATTTTAATTGACGGAGACAACGAACCGGTCAAAATGGATATCAATGGACTAATCGACTCAGAGGTCAACGATCTAGTTAAAAAATAATAGAATTCGACTGTCTAGTTGAAGGACTAAAAAATGAAATAGGAGAACTAGATTCAGAAACACCATCCTGTAGTAATACATAAGATACATTCCACAACTTGATGCCGAAATACTTCTCATCAAACCATACATTTCATCTGATAATGATTTGGCATTTGACAGGATCAAACAATTGTTAGGATTTAGACTCTTCAGAGTAGCCCATCATGATGCAAGCATGACTCTTTGCATCCAACGTCTTTCTACAATCTTTGGAAATATAAGCCTAGATAACACATCCAAACACACAGAGGTCCTCTTGTAGTTGTTGAATGATCTTACATACCTCTTGATCTTCCATCCATTCTATCCTTGCTTCTTCCACCCAATTAGATTGTGAAATAGAAATAACACATAACGAACCTTCTGTTTCTTCTTCTTTCCTTGAAAGAGCATCTGCCACAACATTGTGTGTTCCTTTTTTGTAGATTATTTCAATGTCATAACCTAGCATCTTTGTAACCCATTTTTGTTTCTCTTATGAAGATAATCATTGCTCCAATAAGTACTTCAAACTATCATGATGTGGTTTTACTTTAAAGTGTCTACCTATAGGTAACGATGCAATTTCATAACTGCATGTAGTATGGCCAACATTTCTTTTTCAAAAATGGGTTCAGTAAGTTTGTTCCTTTAAGTTGGTTGCTTTCAAAGGCAAGTAGCCTTCCTTCTTGCATTAAAACTACACCATTTCCATGGTCTGAGGCATCACACTCCACAATAAAGGTTTTTGTGAAGTAAGGTGTGGCCATGACAAGAGTTGTACATTGTGAAACCATGTTACATTGTGAAACCCTGTTAATCCTAGGTGGATTTGGGTGAACAATTCTCCTTGGGTTTTCTCGGGGAAAGGTTGGAACCCTAGAGGGAGAATTGTATGGGATAGATTTTCCTTGGTGTGAGGCCTTCAGGGCGCTTGGAGACTCCGTTATAGTAGCTAGATTTCTTGGAGACATAGGTATGAGAATTCATGGATAACCTATGATAGAGCCCTGGAAGGGAAGTGGGACATTCCAAGGGACTATGGAGTAGAGAAGGGGGTACACTTCCTTCGATTGTTTAGGTTCAAGGGGATGATAGTTTGGTTGTAATTGTTGTTGGAGTTTGGTACATTGGCCTAGCCTTTGCTTGTGCTAATTGTGAGACCTTAGTTGTCTTAGGTAGCCTTTGCCCTGGTGGAGTCATAGTCCCAACTCGGGGGTGACTTGCTATTGAGAGTGCTAGAACAACAATGTTTATGGATGGGTGGAACGTTTGAGGTCTACAACCAATTGGTGCTATGTTATGGACCAAGAACCTTGAAAATGATAAAAATTCAATGAATACAATTGACTTTGAGGGGGAAACCTCCTTTTACAATGTATCCAATTCAAAATACAATATATGATGATCCTAAGACTAGGTCTCCTTGGTATATATGAGATATAAAGGGTATACTTATAATGAAAGAGCACATTGAAAGGTTCAATCAGACCTATTTTTTTTTTAAGGAAACTAGGAGAAAATCTTATTCAAAATTCTTGTGTGGAATATCATAGGAAAAGTTTTTACAATCTTCTAAGAGAGCCAGAGCAGAGGCATAAACTTGTTGAATACTACTAGCATTTTCAAAAAGGTCACCCTTTAATTCATACATTGAGTTCAGATTGCTAGTAATTCGACTGTATTGCCTGTAAAAAACCCCTAGAATTGAAACAAAAAAAACACAACATGGACTTAACTAGTTACATGGATTTTGGATGTGTGGTGCCTCTTCATGAGGAGGAGGTGGTGAATTCAAATCAAGTACTTATCTGGGTTGGTTGGGTGATGACACTCCACCAGAGATGTCTGAGGAAGATGCTGGATGCACTGGAATGACAGGTTGAGAATGCAACTCAACCACGTACAAGCGAATCACTTCCACTTCATCCTTAAATTGTTGAAATCCTTGCCTCTATTCTGCAAGAATTTCCATGGTGGATTGCCAGTGAATCGAAGCTTCATTGAGCTAAAGTTGGAGAATATTCATCTGGTTAACCATTGCCTCACACTCCTCCTTCTGCAACTCCATGCGCCAGTGCTCCACTCCCGTCCTTCTGTTTTCCATCTTATCCTGAGTCCACTCCTTTCTTTGAGATGATTTGAAGCATACCACAACATAAAAACTGATGATTTCTTTGAGTCCGAACTCCTCGAAACTGTTAATGTTCTTTTGATGGCTACAAAAATTGTAAATCCATTTCATACTACGAACTTCCCCTGGGACCATACTTATCTTTCACTCACTGTGTGTGAAGATCCACCACCTTGATCGTTGATTAATGCCCATCGTCAACATTCCTTAGTTGGATGGGAGGTTGAGCATGTGACAAGACCTGAACCTTTCAATCCCATCCTGACCTGGAATGGGAACCGTAATACCAAAATTCGATGATGCCATGCACTGGCTAGAAAGTGCAAAGTCCATGCGTGAAGAGGCCGAGAGAAACCTTGAGTTAGGCTAGAAAAGAGTAGACGAAATCAAGCGCATGTGTGAAGTAGGGAGAAGAATATGAAGGACGAGGCTAGTTAAACAATGGTCAGACATGGATGACATCCATCCACATGTATATAAACCTTGTGGAGATTGTGGCCAGATGGCAAGACATAAGGTTGGGAGCGACCCATGATTCTTGAGAAAGACGCTTGTCTTCGGGACCCACCTTAGGATTGGAATCCTTATTAATTCCGTATATAAATATGTCTTCAATAAGGTATAGGGTGATGATCTATCCTACCATTGATTCTAATTTCTTCAAAAGGCGCCTTAGTTGCTAAATTTGCTTGATAGTCCTCCTGGGAATTATTAGTTCTGAGAATATGGAAGGCCTAGAAGGACTCAAAGGCTTCAATCTCTTGAAGAACTCTTGTGATGATATTTTTGAGCTTCGTGTCTTAGGGCGACGTTGACTTTCTAGTTAGATTGATGATAATCCAAGAATCGCCAAAAATGCAAATGTCTTTAATGCCTTGGTTTTGGGCCAGACCCAAGCCTTTAAAAATGACATAAGCCTATGCTTGGTTATTATTTGTGTCTCTTAGACTCTAAGAAAATGATAGACTTAGTTGAACTTCTAGGGAATAGATCACCCCACCCAAACCTACCACCCCTAGTTCTAGCCGACCTATTTTTTTTTGTAACTAAAGTAAGAGCCTTGTATTAATTTTTGCTAATGTCTATATAATGCCATTTGTTAGCCACCTGTTCTACCACAAAAGAGAAACCAGAACATGTGGCTGCCATTAAAGACTTAGATTTTGACGCGTCACCATGTAAACAAAACTGTATGAACAAAATGTTTTGAAACTGGTCGCCATGACCATCTAGCTTGCGACGAGAGCAAAAAAAAACAAAAAATCTGGAGGAGCTAATCCTTGGGTGCCATGGATATTGTAGGTCGGGATGAACTCCTAGCCGCATGTTGGGCATCGATTCCACGCAGGAGGGTCTACCAATGCATCAAATAAAATATCCATTCTTTGGCCGAGGATGCACTGAGAGTGCAGCCGGTCGTCTTGCTTTTGCCGATTTTTGAAAATAATTTGGAGGTTCTCGTTCAAGAGTCAATTTGCGATGAGAAGAGGTGGCTTCGCCTCCTTTTCTTCACCAACGCTCTTCGTATGATCCTCCACCTACCAACTTGGGGGAATTTCTTCCTCCACCATGCAGCTGCCTGTGCCAAACACCTGGTCTTGTGGATGGATTTTTTTGGGGGCAAGAGGATTAATGGGCATAAAATTGCTTTCTTTTGAAGGTGGTGTCTCCTCTTTGACCGCGCGGTTGCCATGGATCAAAGGAGGAGAGTGAGGGGGTGACGATGGAAGCTTAGGCGACCTCTGGATATTACGTTGGGGTCAGAGGTACGAATTGCGATGAGAACCAATTGGGAGGGGGTGAGTCTGCCACATCTAGAGAGGCTGTTGTAATACAATGAGCCTCTGCTAGACTTCCCCCTTTCTCTTGGCATGATGGAGGGATTGCAGAGGCTGGTCTATGGAGGAGTGAAGGTGGAGGGCAGTGGGATTGGTGGGAAGATCCCGAGAGAGCTCAAAAGAGCTGAGGAGTAGAAGTAATTGAAGAGGGAAATGAAGAGAATTCGCCTGAGAGAGTCGAGGGGCAGGAGTGAAATTGCAGAGGGTAAAAGAGAGAATTCGCCCGAGAGAGCTAGGGAGCAAGCACAATTGTAGAGGGAGAAAGAGAGAATTCGCCCAAAAGAGCCAAGGAGAAAAAAAAAATGCAGAGGGGGAATGAATGAATTCACCAAGGCGTTTCCCCTCTTAGTGCAACTCGAATTGACAGATAGGCTAGCCATGAGAGTCGAGGTGATGACTTCCCTAGGCCTAGTGCCTAGCATGGTACACTTGGTTTAGCTTACGCGGGGGGCCATTAAACCTGCAAGGCTGTCCAGGTGCACTGCCATTTCTCTCCGATAGGTGCAGGTCATTCTGCAATAATGGGTGGAGGGATGGCGACCAAGGCTATTAACTCTTATTTTCGCCCCATGCCATCTGTCCTCTGACGCTGTCCAGTTGTCACCCCATCCGGGGGTAGCCGACTGATTAATAAAATACTAGAAATGTAATAACTCAATATATAAGACTTAATAAGGGGTTTTATGCTTAACATGGGGATTTTCTAGGGCTTAACATGCCCCTCCCCTTCAAACAAGTGTTTTCCTCAACACTTGAATAACCATGGGTGCTTTTGCAAGAAGAACTCATCTTCCCATGTCACGTCTTCCACTAGTATGTTCTTCCACTTGACGAAGTACTCAGTAATTTCTTGATTTCACAGTCGCTTAATCCTTGTTTCAAGGTTTATTTATGGTTCTAGTATGATTTTCCCTTCTTTGTTAATCTCTGGTAAGACAATTTCGATTGGGATCTTGTCACCAATTACCTTCTTTAAGCAAGGAACATGGAATATTGGATGTACATGTGAAGATGTAGGTGACTCCAATTTGTAAGCCATACTTACAATCCTCTGCAATGCCTTAATGGGACCATTATAATTGGATGCCAATTTATTTTCCTTCTTTTGTTGCTTAAGTAACATATGCTTATATGGTTGTAGCCTAAAAATACCCAATCCTCCACTTCAAATTCTATTTCATTGTAATGTTGATCTGCTTTTTGTTTCATCGTACTTTTTTTTCTATAACTAGGTTGTCCTTCAATAGTTTGAGAACCTCTTGTTGGTACCCTATGTGGTCCTCCACTACTTAAACCTTTGCAATCGCTTTCAAGAGTGATGTGATGTATGGAGGATGATAAATAAAGTTCCATAAATGGGGACATTTTTGATGAAGTATGGAAGGAAGTGTTAAACCACCATTCTACTAAGGGAAACCAATTGACCCATTGTGTATGTTTATTAGATGCAAAGCAACGAAGATATCCTTCTAGACATTTATTCACAATATTAGTCTTCACATCGGATTGAGGATGGTAAGATGATTTGTGAGCCAATTGAGTCCCAAAACAAGAAAATAATTCAGTCCAAAAAATTGTAGTGAAAATTGGATCTTTGTCACTTACAATAATCTTGGGGATTCCAAGTAGCTTTTGAACTACTTCCATGAATGTTGTAGCTATTGTATTTGCTTTAAACGGATTAGAGAGAGAAAAAATGGGCATGCTTTGTTAGTCAATCCACTACTACCACGATGGAATTCTTTCTTTCAGATTTGGGTAAACATGTAATAAAATCCATTGAAACTTCTTCTCAATGTTGACTTGGTATAGCTAATGGTTGTAGGAGACTTGGCATCTTAATTGTTTCTCCCTTATTCTATTGGTAGACCACACATCCAACGACAAAATTTTGAACACCAACTTTAATACCTTCACATAAAAAATCCTTCTTAATCTCGTGGTAAGTTTTCAATAACCTTGAATGTCCTCCTATAGGAGAAGTGTGCAATTCCAAAAGGACCTTCTATTTGAGTTGGAATTCTTACGTAAATACAAGTGATCATGATACCGTAGCAAATCATTCTTCCACACAAATTTATATAACACATTGGGGTCCTCTTGTAGTTGTTGAATGATCTTGCATACCTATTGATCTTGCTTCCATTCTATCCTTGCTTCTTCCACCCAATCAGATTGTGGAATAGAAATAGCACATAGTGAACCCTTTATTTCTTCTTCTTTTCTTGAAAGTGCATCTGCCACAATATTATGTTTTTGTTAGATTTTGGTAGGTTGGAGGTACTTCTGCATTGTCGGCGCTCAGCATGTAGAAGAGACCAAGCATATTTCTCTCTTAAGTGACTTTATAAAGTGATTTTATAAAGTCACCTAGCATCTTTGTAACCCATTTTTGTTTCTCTTCCAAAGATAATCATTGCTCCAAGAAGTACTTCAAACTATGAAGACTTGTTTTTACTTTGAAGTGTCTTCCTATTAGGTAAGCACGCCATTTCTTAACTGCATGTAGTATGGCCAACATTTATTTTTCATAAATGGGTTCAAGCAATTTTTTTCCAATATTTGTAATACCTTATCAACATGTACATGCTCTTCCCAAGATTTGTTGTAGATTAGTATGTCATCAAAAAATACTAACACAATTTTCTAAGGAAGGGTTTGAAAATAGAATTCATCAAGCTTTGAAATCTTGAAGTTGCATTAGGAAGTCGAAATGGCATAACCAAAAACTCATAATGACCTTCATGTGTTCTAAAGGATATTTTGGGAATGTCTTCCTACCTCATTCTAATTTTATGATATCCCGAATGAAGATCCAACTTAGTAAAGAAAAGTGGTCCATTTAATTCTTCAATGCCATGAATAGGAAGCTTATCTTTGATGGTTATTTTGTTGAGCTGTCTATAATCTAGACACATACGCCATGAACCAACCTTTTTTCTAACCATCACTACTAATAAAGAGAAATCACTCAGGCTAGGTTGAATAATGCTGGCCTCTAACATTTCTTGGGTCATGCGCTCAATCTCACTCTTCTATACATGTGGATACTTGTAAGGCCTAACGTTAGGTGGTATATCATGGGCTCCAACAATGCTTGGAATTTACACTCCATTAATCACAAGAACCTACTTTAATTATCAACTTGGGGAATGTAAACTTTCAAAGCGCTACACAAAGTATATGCATATTTTTGTGCTTTTACTTGCTTTGGCCTTATTGCTAACTATTGTTTTTGTTCTTTTATATCGGTGGGGGAGGGGGAAATCACTTTTCTTAGTCTTCCTAATTTAATAGAAAATTATTTCACAAACCATAAATTTAAATTACATAAAATCAACACAACAAATCATAAATTCACGCTACATAAAATATATATAGTAGACTAAAAATATAAATTAAAAATAACAATTACATCAAAACAAAAGATTTAGTTGCAATAAATAAGGAAAATGTAATAACAATGTCGGTCCCCAATTCAACCAATTGCATTGCTGCAAACTAGGTACATAGAACTGGTTTTGAATTTTCAATCTAATTATAATAAGGAAACTGAAAACTGAAAAAGAATCTTAATCTACTTGGTGCATGAAAGTAGTTTCAATCCGAAATAAAACTCTTCGACAAAATTATATTGCAAAACATAAATTAATTGACAAAAAGAAAAATTCTGCTAGTCAAGTAATGAAATTAATGCTAGCTAAGTTGCAGAAGAAATAGGATCACCGTGACTATAGAGTGGCCCTTACTCTACAATATGCTATTTGATCCCTGTGTTAACTCAACTAATCACAATAATAACAAGATTTAGTAGAAAGACAATTTGTAACCAAGAATGATATATTGATAGTCAGAATCTCGAACTTCGATAAGTTCTTTCTCTTGTTGCTTTATACAAACCTGTCATGAGTTTTGAAAAATCGTTTTAACTTCTATCTTTAAAATAAAATCATATCCTCAAAATAGATTTATGTCTTGCTAATTCAACTATTTACATTTCCCACGTCTTTCATTTAACTAAACAAAAATCAAATACATAAGTATCGTGCCTTTATGAGTATCGCTCAATGTATTATATGTGGATTTCTATATTTTTATCTAATGCTTTGTTAGCAACTCAAAATAGACCATTCTCTCTTGAAAATATCCAGATGTCAATGAGAAACTCTATAGCAGTATGTAGCTCCAACAATTGATATTCTTGTTGACGAAAACATCTTTAGCATTTGGGGGATTTGATATTATGAACTTTAGCTGATGAGAAATCTTGCAACTCCTAACAAAATAACCCAAAATACACAATTTGTTTCCCGAATCTTGTAATTGGACAACTTAGCAACCTGGACATGCAAATCATTCATCCACGTTCCTTCCCTAATAAAAATAATTTATTTAATATAAAAATTCAACCCAAAGATTCATGGTATTTAGGAAAGGAAAATGA
>CBVK0102475373.1:0-23081 GCA_900067695.1 Picea abies
ACTGGATATACGCGATATCTTTGTGCATTTCTTTATTATATCTCCGCTCTCATTTCGTGCCAAAAATAATCCGGATCATCATGGTCTGTGTTGACATGAGTAAATAAGGACTAGGTGGTGTCCTAACTCAAGAAGGGCACTTTATTTTCTATGAGTCCTAGATGTTAAAGGAACATGAGCCAAAATATGTCACCCATGACTTAGAATTGGCACCAGTAATACATGCCTTAAAATGTGGTGACACTACATATTGGGCAGAAAATTCCTACTATTGATAGATAATAGCAGCATGAAATATATGTTTAGCCAACCAGATCTTAATGCAAGGCAAGCAATATGGCTAGCCTTCTTGAAAGAATTTGACTTCGAGGTTAGACATATCAAGGGTAAGGAAAATAAGGTAGTAAACGCTTTAAGCAGAAGGGTCCATGGGCTATTTGAGATAAATATCAACAAGGCAGAAAGTGATCTGGAACAAATAATAAGGACGATGGGCATTAACGACAAAAATTACACTAAGATAATGACAGAATTACAAAACAGTACTGCAAGCTCAAATAAACTAGATATGAGCATCGACAATAAGGGACTATTACGATTTAAAAATAGACTCTACATACTCGATTCAGTAGAGTTAAAGATAACAGTCCTTGATGAAGTGCATAAAAAACCATATTCTGGTCATTCAGGATACCAAAAAATGATAACAACACTTAGAAAACTATTTTACTGGCCGAACATGAAGGGCGAAACAACAGAATATCTGTCTAGATGCCAAGATTGTCAGCAAGGTCGAACACCAACATCCATCCAGCCTATTACAACCGTTACTAGTACCAGACTGGAAATGGGAGACCATATCGCTGGACTTTATAACAGGTTTGCCAAAAACTCAAAAACAAAATGATTCTATTATGACCTGGTAATCGACAAACTTAGTAAGTCTTCACACATTATTCCTGTAAAGTCTACTTTTAAAGCTATAAACATTGTTGAAATATTTATGAAAGAAATTTTTAGACAGCATGGTATTCCTAAATTGGTAATTTCAAATAGATACGTAAAATTCACATCCACTTTATGGAAGGAATTGTTTGAAAGGCTAAATACTAATTTGAATTTCAGTACGAGTTATCACACACAAACAGATGGACAGAATGAAAGGACAAACCAAATTGTAGAGGATATGCTCCACATGTACATAAGAACAAAACCAAACAAATTGGAAGACTATATACACTTGGTAGAATTTTCATATAACAATGGGTACCAAACTTTGGGTAAGTTAAGCCCCTTTGAGGTATTGTATGGAAGGAAGTGTATGACTTTGATTAGCTGGGATAACTTGGTTGACAGACTCATGGTTAGACTAGAGATGCTCCAAGAAATGGATAATATGGTAAGGAAGGTACAAAAGAACTTAAAGGAAGCATAGGACAGACAGAAGAGCTATGCAGATCAGAAAAGAAGACACTTGGAATTCCAAGTGGGAGACCATGTTTATTTGAAGGTCAAAGCCCAGAAAAGTTCACTGAAATTAGGAAACTATGCCAAGATGGCACCCAGGTTTTGTCGGCCCTTCGATATACTAGCTCGAATTGGACCCGTAGCATACCAAATTTCACTTCCAGCTAATCTAAGAATTCATAATTTATTTCATGTTTCTTTGTTGAAAAATTATGTTCATGACCCTACTCATATGATTGATTGGAACTTGGTGCAGGTGGAACTAGAAGGCAAGTTCTAGGCAGAACCCCTGTGTATTCTGGACCAGAGAGAAATAACACTTTGGAATGGAGTTGTTGCTCAGGTAAAGGTGAAATGAAAGCACTTTATTCCCAAGGAGGCCACTTGGGAGTTGAAGGGAGATTTGCAGAAATCTCATCCAATCTTGTTCTAAGAAAAAAATGAACACTGAGGACAATGTTTTTTTTTTAGGGGAAAAGGATGTGATATCCTCCCCCCCCGTAAAAAAAAAAGAAAAGTATTTTTGAAATTTAAAATCTGTTGGAAAATCATTCTGTTTTCAGTAAATTCGAATTTGGAAAATTTTTTCCATTTATGGCAATTCTGAATTTCGAATTTGATAATTGTAATTAATTATTATGACTGACTTTTGGACAAAGATCTGATCTGACCCAACTAATTATTTGACTATGACACTTGTATAAAAACAAAATATTTTATATTGATTGCAGGAGGACAAATGGAACAACCATGTTAAAATCAGTTGACCATGACTCCGTGAGCGGGGAACCTATTGGAACTACCTCTGGGCTGATTGTTACAAGTGGCAAATCAGAGATTTGGCCATGGGTAGCCCCTGAAAATCAGGGATTTAGAAAGATGCAAAAATTCCCAAGGGGGGGAAAGAAATACCTAGGCAAAAGGGATTTTTTTTGTTAAATAGCATATGTGAGGAGGTAGGACACTGCCTAGTATGCGGGGCAAAAGAGACGACTGGTTTTCTTGTTGTTTTGAAAACTATTGGTTTGGTGTGAGGCAAGAGGAATCTACTGTAACTGAAAGACATTGCTGAGGCGTTTTCCAAGTTCTTCCTCATGGACTCAAGGTCAGGCTAGGGAGTGAATCGGGAAAGTGATTTGGCTTCCCTATTCTACGATTGGGAGGAACATGGTTGTTCCCTTTATCTTCCCACACACTGGTTCAGATATGTAATCTTTCCTTTTCTATGTGAATGTGCACTGGTTCAGACATGTAATTTTCCCTTTCTTTTTAGGAATGATCGTATATCTGATGTAATGTATTTGTTGCATCTAAACTGAATTATTTCCTTAAAGTCTATAGGGACACCATAACTTGAGTGAAAAAATGTTCAATTATACGAATGTGTGAAGTTAGACTTCCGAAAGAATAGTTGTAATCCTTTTCCACGCATTTCTTTATGATTGATTTAGATTTTGTATGAAAGTTAGAAGTTATTATTTTTCTTCCTACAACAATCGAATGGAATAATGTGACTAAATTTTAAAGTAACTCTTTTCTGTAATTGGATTTTTTGTTATAATAGAGGTATTCCTTGTACATCAAAACCTCTGGGGTAAAAGCATCTAGATATGAATAGATTGAAAGTAGTGTGTATATATATATATATAGTATGGATTCCTACAATTTTCTAATTTATAAATGAAAACAGAATATTGTTTGCCCCTTAGTATGGATTTAAGATAATACAAATCAACACAATTTCAAGATAGATCAGTAACAATATGTAATTAATTACTATTGGTGGGATGATAACAAAACACAGAATCTAGTGCCTACATAAACAAATACGTATATATATATATATATATATATATATAAACACACGTATGTGCTCATAAGTATTATTTTCCCATCTTTTGACTGTGATAAAATTCTCGACAGACTTGTAACCACATCCATAAATCGAATACAGACTCAAAATACTTCAGCCAAGAGCGACAACCGATGCATTTTTATACATGAATCAAAATCGAATCAGTCAAGAGCAACAACCAATGCATTTTTATACATGAATCAAATAAAGTAGAACAAATGGTACCATTAACCCCATTATTTAATTATGGGGATTTTTCTTCCTTTTTGTAACGAAATAGGTAATTAACATCAGACAGATTCAAACTATATAGAGCTTCATTATTCCCCTCTAATTAACAAGTTCAGTTTTGGAATTGAACAAATACAATTGTCATTTCAATTAATTTCGGCCAGGAGGACCTTTTATTAAATAAACAAGAAACTATATTACATAGATTGACCAAATCTGATATCAAAGAAAACAATTGAACGATGGAATAAAGACGGGCATTATGCCAGTAATGGAGGTGCCCCAATGATTTCCTTAGTAAACCATGTTTCTTTTAGAAGTCAAAAGAAAACTATTTATAATAGAACAAATTGAAGTACACGACTTTACCTCTGGATGATTCTAGAACATGTAGAGTTAGCTGAAGTGATGAAGGGTTCATAACCTATATACCTTTGGCACCAAAGGTAGAGGCGAGGATCCAAGATGGGCATAGGTAGAAACAGATACCTGCAAAGGAAAACCAAACCCTAAAAACAATAGCCTTACTCAGGAAACCAGGTAACAGAAGAAAGAAAATGCAAGAACAAAAAATGTTAACCAGTGAGATACTTATCGTTGATGCATGAGCTCGAAAACCCTGATCACCGCTTTCTTTCTAGATGGATGTCTAAGTCGGAGGAGGAAGGTGTATTAATTCTATGATGGGTCCTCGCAGAAGCAAGGCCAATCATTAGTGACGGTAAAAATATCATAAGATTTGTCTCCTACCAGTAATCAATCAATAGGAAATCCCCTATCTTATACAATTACACCATAAATAGAAGCCGAATCAATAACATAGACATGTCGTAAAGAAGATTATTAACGAAAGTAGATTAGTATTTTCTTGGACCAAAAAACTGTAGAGAATACTTGTATTCAACTTTAAACAAAGTCGTTACGCTACGATGATGGAGATTAACCACTTCCCATCATGAAACAGGGATTTACTTTTAGATTTAAAAGGGTATATGCCATCAAACTCCCAATAATTCTATTCGAGGCATCATAAAAATAGAATAAATTTAAATCAACAATAATAATGGAAAGAACCAGCGGAAGGTCTGGTGAGCCTATGGAAGGACGACTTCATCCAACATAGGGGAAGTTAGTCAAAGGGTAAGAGGTACACTACTCAATAGTAAGATCTTTCCTTCGACGAACTATTCATGGGGCTGACATACCTCTTCGGGATTCTTCAGAGAAAATAAAATAGGAAGGTAAAGTCGAGACCTAAGAATTACACAATCATTACTATCACCTAAAACCCTATACTATCAAGCAACCATAACCATGAAAGACGTCGATGAACCTTGAAAAATAAATCATCGAAAGGGAGAAGTACAACGAGACTGAAAGGACACGATGGTGATTAACAGAGTAACAAATTTATTTAACGCTACACTAACTACTTACTCTGTTGGGCTTTGTTTAAGGAATAACTTACCAAAGTTTGAATCATGCTATCGGTTACATCCATGGAGAAACCACCCTTTACACTACATCCTTCGCCTCAGAAATAAAGTAGGACACACAATCCCTCCATGGAACATTACACCACTACTTATAGACTTGGTCTCAGGAAGAAAATGTGATACATGAAAACCCTTTTAGCGAAACAAAAGCTCGGAAATTTCAAATGGTGGAGTTACCCAAAATCCTAAATGGAACCTTGTTGCCTCATATTAAATTAGAGTAGTACAGAGGACAGGTAGCCATGTGATGATGACAGGATTGATGTGAACTTCGGGTGTAGAGCCAGACGAATTCAATGAGATGAGCAGGGTTGTCATTAATAAAGTTACAGAGATTTAATTAATATGACAGTGGACCATCTCTCCCACTAGCCTTTGGGTTAATTAATTCAGTACCATCAACCATCGGTTTAATAATCACTAGAGGACCGTAACTCAGTCTTTATGTTAGTTTTCCAATGGAAAAGAAAACTCAACCCCATGACTTTATGGATAAGAAGCTAGTTAATGTTTCCAAGGGTAAAGATCAACATGTGGACGGGTGAGCGATTACAAAACCTTATGAAAATATGAGTTCAGGATGAGTTATAAGATCTCATTCATATACATATCCCTATATGCTTAGGGGTGAAGAATAAAGGATGAAGGGGTTTTGTGATAACCTTGGGATCCTTCTTGTAACCCTTTTATTTGGAATTAAGCAAGACGATGTGAATAGGTTATCTAGTGGTAAGATTAGATTTAGGAGTTGTAGGAAGATCTTATATTAGAATCTTATAACAGGGTCTTATTACAATGTCCTTGTATCCATGTTGACATTAGAATTTTATAACTGGTATCATTTCTTTCACCAAGAGTGTTATAGAAGACAGTTAAACAATTTTTATTTTTTTTATAAATTATGAGGTACATTACATAAAGACTTATGATAATGCATGGAAGCAGCTTGGTTCTGAGGGCGAATGAGTTCATGGATTTGGTTTTATAATTTGGTGAAACATAAGTTGAAATACTTGATAGTTTCACGGTCCTTATATGCAATGTTATTGTACTCCTGTAACTGCTTTGTTGGGATTTTGGATTTCCCATAGATAGAATTGAACCAATAGACTATGTCCTCCCAAGTAGAAAGAATCTAAGGAAGAAGGACAAAGAAATTATTCACAACCTTCCCTTCAAGGGAATTCACAAATAATTGCATACAAGTGTCATTGTCATTGGCTCATATGTTGTGACAGGCCTTAGACAATTCCACAAAGTGTTCATTTGTAGTGACTTTGTTATTCCCCGAAAACCTAGGGAGATGTTTTTTGAATTTAGGAAGTGGATGAGTAGTAGGTACTAGGTTAAGACGGGAGGAAACATGACACGGAGTAGTTGTAGAATCTTCCTCAAACTGAAAAAGAGCATACTATTTTATGACTTTGGCGGGGTTGGTGGTAGATTGGACATGGAATTGATGACTATACAAGCTACCAATCACTGACGAGGTTGAAGGTTGATATGAAGAAGAACATGTAGTATCACCAGATCCACCACTAGATTCCATCTTGTGAATGATAGGTAAGGGAGAGAAAGACAAGCTAGTTGAATCAGACAAAGTTCTCCTTAGAGTACTTTGTTGGACTAACAAAGCAACATTTCTTCTTCCTATTTCAAAAATAGGATTTATCTCAGGTGATAAACCTCTTCTTCTCCTATAGATACAAGGGTTTGAGGAAATGAAAAGAAGATCAAAATTGTAGGAAAAAGAAGGCTAAAGTTGATTCCTAGGATGTCTTTGCCTATCTTCCCAACGTTCTTGGACATTTATGTCTTGTTCAATTGATGCCAATGATATTGCAAGATCAACCCGAGTATTAATGGTCTCTAAGATGGTATTAAACAAGGTTAAAGAAATGTTGGTCTGATCTTTAAGACCGGGCTCAATATTGGGTTGCCTTGCAACATGTACATTCAAGAAAAAAAGAAACAGTCAAAGAATCCAAAGCAACAATTAAAATATATTCAATGAAAATCAAGATTATAATCAATCAGAGAGATATTGAATATCTCCCCAGTATTGTCGCCAAATAAATGTTGAAGAAAATATATGAAATTATCTTACTCAAGCATTTTCTAATCTTGCTTGGCTAAGGCAAGATAGCTGGGAATGTTACCCTATGTTTACAGCCTAAAAAAGTGTTTCCCAATCCACAAGCATTAATTACAAGGGCTTATGCTAATTTTTTGAATAAAAGATTGTTGCAAAATATAACATTTGTATGAAATTTTATAAATATATTAAATTTCAAAAGTAAATGTGGAGATCAAAAGAAAAAATTACCAAGTCACATATTAAAACAAATGAGACAGAATAACAATCGCTTTATTTCATTCCAAGAAATTAAAAGAATAGTTCTCTTTAAAAAAATCCTTGTGGGGCATGGACCAAGGTCAAACTTAGATATCCCTGATGAAAACCATACAAAAGGACTCTAACAAGAAGTAAAAACTAAACTTTAAACTCTAGATCAGCTTGTCAAAGACTATTGCCCACTTGACTCTACACAATATCCTTTTTTCAATCATCAAATTTAATTCATAAATAGACAAGTCTACACAGACTATCAAAGATATATCTACACTTGTGAAACAATCATCTAAATAATATGATTCAACATTGAACCTTGTTGCCTAAAATAGGACCCAACTTTCATAAAATAGAATTAGGTTTTTAATGAGTTGAAGAATGAAGGAAAAATGAACTATCTGAATAAAACTCAAGAGAAAACCTTAGTATGATTTCTCCTTCTATTCTCCCCTTGTTCTTCCTTATTATTTGGATTTTATGCATTCCAAATTAGTTGAAGTAGTTCAACTACCTCATTTAGTCAAGTTAGTTAAAACTCAACTAACTTTTAGCTTAGGGGAAGAATTAATAATAATAATAAAGGGTCTTTTATTAAATAATAACTAGTAGGTGGGACCCCTTCTAACTCCCTTTAATTTCTTAACAAAATAAACATAATAGAAAAGCAATCAAACACATCCCTCCTTGTGGATCCCATAATCATTTCCACAATTTGAAATTTAAATATCATTGATATTTCAAATTATATCGAAACATGCAAGTGTCAACAATATCCAAGAATAGTTTTTTGTCGAAAACTTTCAACAATACATTGTCCTCAATAAATTAATAATAAAACATAATAAAAAACCTTATTTGCCACTTTGAGAGGCAATTTTTCCTTTGTTGTTGTTATCCCCTTTTGAATTCCCTAAATTAGCCTTAGGTTATGTATAACCTTGAGGCTTGATCTCACTGATGGCATGGGATCAATGATCTTTCAAGTGCATACAAGATGATATTTACTTGGTTGAATCACTTGAAGGAGATGAAGGGGCAAAAACAACTTTCCCTTTGTCATGCATATGGTGGGCTTCGGTATTGAGTCTTTTTCTTGCATGGGAGGACTGTACAGGTGAGTGTGCAAGGGTGATCTCAACATTTGGGTTAACAAGTGGAGGAGGAGGAGGTAAAGAAAAATTTGTCCAGCCACGATGGTGGGAGACTATTGAGTGAACAATCTCCTACAATCTTTCATTCTCGGGAACTTCAAGTTGCAAAGTAACATGAGGGGGCATAGGGATACCAAGGGCATGTTGGGGTTGGAAGGGAGGTCTCTACATTTAAAAATACTATCTATATCCAACATTTATCCTTGGTAATCAATAATAGACCCAAGATAACAATCAACAGTCATTGTCCTTTAACAAAAATGAGGCCCTATTTATTTACCCAAAGGTTCCTTTTAGATCGTGGACATACTTAAGAGATGCACGAGGAACCAATCATAACAAAGGCATCTATCATATAATTGACACAATATTGAATAGACAACAACAATCAACCCCAAAACATAACCTCGATCTTGATGTATGTGTGCATCAATATATATCAACTTCTTTTTAAAACAAATGATAGTTTGCACGATGATTCCCATAAGACATATGAAGATAACATAACTAAATGACACACATTGATCTTTGTTCAACCTTGACAGAACCATGATCAGGATTGGTGAAACAATCACACACAGGAATCTTCTTGTCTTTGAATGCAATCATGGTTGTGTTGTGGTTAAACACAGTAAAGGAGAACAAAATCGAATAGAAGGGAAGTACTTGGGTGGTAGGAACCATATATTTTCTTTCTTCTCTGTTCAAACGAATTCATCACAGAAAGAAAATACAGATACTCTACAAGAGGATTATTTTGCAATGAGGGATCTCGTGTCTTTAAACTTCCACAATCATTAAACTGATAACCCAAAACTTGACAAACCCCAGAAGGTGCCCGAGGAAGGTAGAGGCAAGTCTGAGTCGAAGTCAGGTTCCTTAAAAATTAAATGCAAAGAGGAAATGAAAACTTGTTTGTCTTTTAAAAAACAAAGAGAGATAATGGTATTTCATATCCTCATATCCATTAACCACAGGCCACAATATAATCTTGAAAAAGAAACAGCAGTGAGCCATGCTCCTTTTTTTTTTTTTTAAACAAAATCCTTTGACTTATAACTCCAAGCTCTTGACAGAATCATAGGTAAATGCTTGAGTGGAGAATAAAGCAATTCAAGCTAACCAATCCAGACACACACAGATGTCACTAACCCTTTTTTGAAGAGAGGGTTAATTTAAACAATGACGGGTACTCGAAAAACACAGAGAGATAATGTTTCTTTCCAACACCCAGGAGGTCGAAAAACTTTCAAAAATAATTGACAGTGAGGCCACATAATAGTCATCATTATAGTAGGGATGAGAGGAGTGGTGTGTGGAAACTCTTCACAACTCATATCCACTCAATACATACACAAGTCTGCATTAACATTCGGGCCAACCAAGAGTGGAATTTTGGAAATCTTTCAGTGAAAAGATGGTAAGGAATGAGCCATCAACAACAACTTAGGGTTTCGAAAAAATAAACACACCAATTGTCGACAATTTCTCTACAACAAGATAAATATTACGACAATGACCGAGAGGGAAATGAGTTGACAACCATTGAAATGCAACCTAGTGGTTAAAACCCCTTCAACCATAAAACACGTAGATCATTGCACCATTGTCACCATTATTACACAGAGAACCATCATAAAATACCAAGATGACCAATAAATAACCAATGCGCACCCATTACTTCGCTTTGAAATGTCAATATTTCATAGTAATCACAGAGAACCTAGAACACAATATTTTCACACAGTCAAAAACTCAAGAAAAATGAGAACCCATGCATTCTTGAGCCACCATTTGATTCATAAAACAGATATTCCATCATGGATGGAAAGCTAAGATCCATACCTATGGGAAAATCGCTTCAATGATGAACTGGTCAAGTTTTCCCCTCCAGTCGTGAAAACATGGAGCTTCCACAACCAATAGCGCAAAAATGCAGCAATGCTAGGGTGATGGGCTCAAGGGAGGTTTGGAGTGATGTTCAATAAATGCATGCTGCTTCTCACCTGGCCCTATTCAATGTATGAGCCAACCCACTAACATAACATTCACCACTAGCCTCAAGCCATATTCAATCCCAAAATTCAATGCCATGTCCTTTGTAGATTCGATACCATGTCAATGTCATAGTGCACCACCCGAGATATATCATATCTATACGTTAACCTCTCGCCATAACTCTATATAATAATCACATATCAACGTTACTATGTGTGCCTCCATTAAACTCTTTAATAAAAATTGTATAATTCTTAACCCAGAACACATAGTATAATAGCTATGTCTAACACTTTTATTCATTCATTTCAAGTTTATATGTAGTCTTTTACCATGGCCTTAGGATTTTTTTTTAATACTGGGGGAGTCGACAAATCGCGGTTCTCGTTCGTGTGACACTGGTTCGATCCCCGTCAGCTACCACTATAACCCCAGGTGCTCCACGCAACCCACAAGAATAGAGCACAAGTAAATCGGGGTGAGAATCGAACTTGAGACCTCATTTTTATAAATTTCCTTCCATTTACATGACACTTGCCAATCGGTCTACACTCCAGTGGGATTAAAATTTGGAGGACATGGGGGTGGGATTTGATCCACTTATGTGTAAATGGGTTATGATACCATTTAATATAGTATCTCTGGTTGAAACCACACGTTCAACCACTACCTCAAGGTCCCCCCATGGGTCTAGGTAAATCCTTCACGGGAATTGAACCTTTCCCAACGGTGAAAAATGCCTCGCTTTCCGCCATTGGATCCAACCCCTTTGGACACCATGGCCTTAGGATTAACATATAGCTCCTTCTTCTTTTTTTGAGCTAGCTCCCATTTAATTATCCTTTGCATAGATCATATGGATAAGTAATCAATGTATAAATTAGTAATCAAAGTTATAATATACATAAAAAAACACCTGTAACCAACATGATCCTCATACCCATGGAACTGTTGTGTATCACAAGTAAATACCAGCAACATTTCAATAATAATGCATCAACCACCATTTATCACATCAAATGAAACCAAGACTGCATCATCCAATGTAGAGGACTATGTAGGCAACATCATAAAAACATCAACATATACATGTAATATGCCTATCCTTGCGTCTCTAGTCTACAAGGAGGTCCCACCTACTAGTATTATATTATTATAATAATTAAATAATAGCGCTTTAGAAATCCTTTGCGGGTGGAATTCATCTTTGCGATTTTAATCATCAAAAAGACGAATAGGTTTTGAGGTTAAAAAAAATGGGATTTAAGAAAAAACCATTTAACATAAATATTGCAATGGTTTATACTTCTATCGGGTTATTAATTTGATAAATGATACCAGTTGAATCCTTGAATTCTTGTGCACAATTGTTATCAATTCTTTCGATTTATGAATGAGGGAAAGACCTTTCTATTTTGAAATTGTAGTCGTAAATGTTTAACCAAATCTATTTGATTCTTATGGTTACTAAATGACCATTCGAATTCTAGGTTGACAACATTAAGAGTGGATTGAATATTGGAGTTGACTACATTTTAGAAGAGCAGTCCATAACCTATAGTTTAACCTTTACAAGTGATGGCACATCATTTAAATGAATATAGAGTTTATATACTCTGTATAGAACCCATATATTGATGGGATATATTTTAAACAAATATAGAGTTTAGATACTCTGTAATGTGACCTTATATCAATCACTTATCACGTAAGCAAATAGAGTATTATATACTATGCATCGTAATCCATTACAAGGGTTTATTGTTGTGAGAAAGAAGTGTTTTATATACTCTGCACTATATATCTTACCACACGATAATTGTTTTAATACATAAATTGTACCCTATCATGTGATTCATTCATAGTATATTGATTTCATATAACAATTAGAGTATAAATTTTAATATAAGAACGATATGAACACGGTTAGAACCTAAATTGTATTGTAAGAATGATATGAACACGACCTATAGGGTAAACAAATACATTTTGTTTGATGAAATTATTTCTCTATGACATGTGGCCCGTACTATAAATAAATATTTTTCATTTGATGTAATTATGTCTATATGGCATGGAGCCTGTAGATATTGTCTCTTAGTTACCTCTATGTAAAAATTAAACGTATTCATGTTATTGATGACTATTATGTGTATTGTTGTTAAGGCATAATTCAGCTTGATATATAATTAATAGATCTGGTGCTGATTAAACTCCTAAATGATGTAACACGCCATTTTGAAATGAAATGAAATAGAAGTGTATTCCTATAGATTTATTAGTAACTCTATTATATATATATATATATATATAAATTCATTTATCTTATTTAGTGATGTGAAATTAACGGATGAGAGACTAAATTGTTCGGGCAGTTTACAGAAGAGAGTTGAACCTTCCCTTGAATTTTATTTTTGCAGCGAATGATCCAATCTAGTCTAGCCTCTATCGAACATAGCACAGATACGTAAGAAAATCAGATTCAAGGTAATAAGGAAATCACAAGTTCAAATTTAATCGCAAATCAAGAATCAAGTATAAAGGCCAGGAGATTCACAATTTGCTAGGCGAATTTTGCACAATAAAAACACAGATGTTTCAAGGGAAATCTCGCCAGGAGTTTCGCAATTGCTGGGAAATTTTTTTTATGAAGAAAACACACAAATAATTTTTTTCAAAAACGCAGAAGTTATTACTGGAAAACCACCATTCAAGGAGGAGGAATTCGCAGTCTTGTTTGGATAAAAGCAGAGATAAGTTTTTGCAAAAACAAAGAGTTGTACAATAGAAAAATATCTCTTGGCTATTCCAATCATTGGGAAAGTTTACACATCAACAAATGCATAGCGAAAGTTTACACCTAAAAAATGTAGAGGTTTTCCAGATATTGGACGCAAGGAGATTCTCCTTTGCTGGGAAAAAATGTGTGAAAAAATAACAAAGCAATTATGATGAAAACGCAGAGGTGTTGGGTGAGTTATTATTTAGAAGAGCAAGAAAACTCTTAATTTGCACACTCGTTAGAAATTCCTTTCTATAGTACACAATTACCAATGAAACTTGTAATTCCAATATAACAATCCAATAACATTGTCAACAATTATAAAAACCATATATATACAATAAAAACTTAATACGATGCAAACTTAAATTGAAACTACTGTAACTGATGACAATAGGCTTGATGACAATTCTAGGTGACTAGCTTTTCGTTCCTTCATACACTTTCTAGCTGATGACACTTCATCGGTACCTCCCAGCAAACGCTAGGGGTACTCTTCTTCCCCCTTAGCCCCTCAATCCGTAAAGGGGCCACACACACAAACCATAGGATAAGCGATCTCCCAGCTCACCTCGCAAGGTAGAGATACCACTCTCTATTCGAGCTAGGTATCCCAACTCCCACAAGAAAAACCACTCAAGAAAAATATGTAAGCATAAACTTACACTTGCCAATTGTGCCCCCTTTCCCTCTGCCATTTATTTTATAGAGTTCTTCTTAGTGACACTTTCATTTTCACATTAAATTTGTTTTATTAAAAATTAATTAGGAAAAATTATCCCCCGTACACTTGTCACCTGATACCTTAGTTGCACCGGAAATTCATTTAATTAATTAAATCATTTTTTCCAATTTCCCTCACCCACCTAAAAGCGTTCCTAAAAATGCTCATTTTTGTCCCTTTATTCCCTCGAATTCCCTTAATGACTGACACCTTTCTTAAAGCTTAGTTGAGTTTATTTTAGGAAAGTTCTCTAGACTAGATTCCTTTCTATCTTTCACATTCTTTTTGCATTTAATTTCCCCTTTTGTCTAAGTTCGAATTTAGCAAGTTTTTCACATAAACGACAATTAATTTTTTTTGATAATTTATTCCTCCATTAAATATTAAATTTGATTTTTCCCCATTTTATTACTTGCTTAATTAAGGTTTTTAGTCCTCATATCCTACTTAGACATAGGCTTTAATTTCCACTAGGATTAGAAAATTTTAAGGGAAAAGTTATAATTAATAAACTTTACTTATACATAATTATTTTAAGGTTGACCATGTCAAGGTAAGATATGTTTTTCTAGGCACCTAGGCGAATTGACTCACCTATGTTTAGAAATCGCAATGTTCCCTTCAAGACACACTACATGCTCCAAGGGTGCCACTCTCCTTTATTAATTTTTCATTTATGTGACGTTCCCTTCAAGACACACTACATGCTCCAAGGGTGCCACTCGCCTTTTGACTTCTTTTGGTAGACGTCTAACCCTTGGAGTCAGAACTTCGTCAACAGATCTTGTGGAAGACTAAGGGCCTCTAAGGAATAAGGACCCTGCCTTATTGTGTGCCCCTTACAATCTTTGTGAGCGACTTTTTCAGTCCACCCTCACGAAATTGTGGATCTCTCGAACTAAGTAATCATTAACCTATAGTTTGAGCCATGGTGGGAGTGCTAGTAGGTTGTGGAAGGGATTCTTCCACACCTCTCCCTCAATATCTTTGTTTTTTGTGCATGACCCCTTTACTCCAAATGTGAGTCTAATTAGAAAGCAATCATTAGCCTACTTCTACCAATGAAACATGTTAGCAGTCCATACACAACATCATAATATACCCCATCATATGTCACATATGAAATACCAAAAATAATCAAACCATGTACAATCCACTCCTTGAATCTAACTGGAGTCCAAGGAAGTCCATTGATTCCATTGGCATCCTCAATCAATCAAGAGTTCTTCACACTCAGGAAAACCAGTCAATAGCATATGTCTATACATAAATAACATTATATAACATCATAATCCACAGTCTCATCATCAAAATCCATAAGTGAAGAATTCAATCATATAATGAATCGGATCACTTTCACATAAGTGTCCTCAATAATAAGTCACATTAGGTGCACACAAGAGTGGGATTTTACATACACCCCCTCTTTCTTTAAACTTTGTCTCGAAGTTTCAGAGTATAAAAGTGCATAAATAAAGTATCTGACAATATCTAAATGTCTAGCTATCAGAAAAAATGGAAACTGTTGATGCATATCATATGCATCCTCCCAGGTAGCCCAGTGTGGACTATAATTGTCCCAGTAGACCTTGACTTAATCGACAAATCAACGTCATAGATGTAGAATGTGATGGTCCAAAAAGCGGATTAGCTCCATTGTGAGCACACCCTGTCCCAACATCTACCAAGAACTCAAGTCAATCACATGCGTAGGATCACTGACCTAAATTTGCACACAAATACAATATAAACATTGAGAAATGACTCAAGGAATGAGGCACGGTTAGCCATTAGGCCCTTCATAATTATGGTCATGCGATGTGCATCAGCAAAACCCTTATGTCGATCTTGCACTTCTTCCAACCGTTTTTCTTATCATTTGTACTTGTTCTTCCATTTATTGGATCGGTTATTTTCCTACCGAGACACCATCCTCGAGTCTATCCCATCAAAGGCAGCTGACATGATCGCCCGTAGAGAAACTCAATGGTGCCATATCAATGGTACCTTGATGGTTTTTGTTGCACGCAAAATCAGTGAGCAGCAAGATCTATTCCAAACATTTATGTTGGTCCAACACACACATACACAACAAAACCTGCCAAATTTGGTTCATTCCTTCAGTCAGCCTGTCTATCTCAGGGGCATGATGTACTAAATTTCAGTGGTGTTTCCAAGGCCTCTTTGGAAACTTGTCCAAAATCATCTTGCAAACATTGATTCCCTTATCAGAAATGATTATTTTGGTATGCCTGGAAGTATCAATATCTTGTTGATATAAACTCTATCTATACATGGCACCTGATGCATCATATGCACAGGGAAAAATATGTGAACTATTTGTCACAGTGTCAACTATCAAGAAAATAAAATCATTCCTCCTTGTCATTAGTAGAAATTTCCCCAATGAATTCCATTTAAATTACCTCCCATTTCAATTCCAGAATAGCAGGTGGTTGTAGCAATCTTTTTGAATGTTTATGTTCGGCCTTCACCTACCAAATTTCTAGACATATCTCCACATAGTTGACAATGCTCCCCTTTATCCCTTCTAGAGGAATAAGGGCTTAAGGTATTTCCTCATCTTCATGACTCCTAGATGAGCGAGGTACATTTCTCTATGAGCTTCATATAAGATCAAACTTCTCAAATGGTCATTGGGCGGTAAGTAAATTCGGTTATTTTATCTCAATGATCCATCATTGTCCATAGTATATCCCTCAATTTTGGTACCAACATCGTGTCTTGTCCAATAGAATTCCTTAACCTCTTTATACTAGTCAGTAGCGCATTGTAGTTATAATAATTTCATGAAGATTCGTCTGAAGACGCACCACCAACAATATGTCTTGTCTCTGACTCTACGCATTCACAACTCTATTCACAGTTCCTTTTATGTAGGTAATCCCAAAATCGTACTTGGTAAGCATTTTTGACCAACGCCTTTTCTGTGCATTCAAGTAACGTTACGTAATAAGGTGTTTCAAACCAGAGTGGTCCACTTTTTTTGTTTGAAATTTCATCCAATCAGGTAGTGTCCCCACACTCTCAAGGAATATATAGTGGCTAATAACTCCAAGTCATGCGTCGAGTATTTCTCCTCATGATTCCTTAACTTTATCGATATGTAAGAAATCACTCGACCGTCTAGCATCAAGACTCTGCCTAAACCTTCCTTGGATGCATCTGTGCATACCAAGAAATCCTTGTCCATGTCAGGGAGTTTTAGTATTGGCGTTGTCGTCAACAACTCCTTGATCCATTGAAAATCTTTCGCGCATTTCTTGGTCCAAACAAACTTCTTGTTTTTCTTTTGCAACTCCATAATTGGATTTGTTATCTTCAAAAAACCCTCAACAAGCCATCGATAATGTCCCGCTAAAACCATGAAGCTACGCACTTCTAGGACATTCATCAGTGCAGGACATTCCATAATAGCCTCTACCTTCGTTTGATCCACAATGATACCTTCACCGAAGATAGCATTCCCTAAATAATGAATCTTCGATTGATAAAACAACATTTTGATAGTTTCCCAAACCATTTGTTCTCTCGAAGACACTGTAGTACCAAGTGCAAATGTTCACCATGTTCTTCCATCGTCCGAGAATAAATCAAAATATCATCAATGAATAATTGAACGAACTTGTCCAAGTATTCATGGAACACCCCATTCATCAAGCTCATGAATACCTCTAGGGCATTTGTCAGTCCAAACAGTAAAAGGACAAACTAGTAATGTCCAAACCTCATCTTAAGCATGGTCTTAGAAATGTTTTCCTCCTTGAACCATAATTGGTGATAACCTGATCTCAAATCGATCTTCGAAAAAACCATCACACATTTCATCTAATCAACAGATCATCTATTCTTGGAAACATATATTGTTTATTAATTGTTTCCTTATTCAATTCATGGTATTCAATGCAGAGTCTCAACAACCCATCCTTCTTCTGTAGAAAAATAATAGGTGCACCCCAAGGTGACACACCTGGATGTATAAGTCCTAGGTCCAACAACTCCTTATTTTTCATTTTCAACTCCTCTAACTCAAGGGTGGACATCCAATAAGGCACTCTTGCTATCGGTTTAGTTCCAGGATTTTGAGTCGATTAAAAAATCCAACTCCTTTATGGGAGACAATCTGGGTAATTTTCTTGAAACACGTCAGTAGTACTCGTGCCATGGGAAGGTCCGTCAAATACTTTCATCGTGACCTTGTCATTCATCTCACCAATATTGCATATAGCTTGCATCCCTACACATTCTCTTCTATACCTATAGAGAATAAATGAACCTTAGGGATACTCCTTGGTTCCTTCCTACAATCGTTCATCTCTATTCCTCATCATCGACCATACTCAACCGTTTCTTTTTATAGTTGAGTATAGCCTCATGTGATTCCAACCAGTCCATACTAAAAACATCATCAAGATATTACACCATTCCCCAAGTTAAAGAGATAATTCATACCCCTTCCTCCAATCATCTGGTTGGAACCCGAAGCCATTTCGATGAATATAAACTCGCTCGGTTCAATGCTTTTACCTAATCCCATCAACACAGTATTAAAAATAGATCTCTTTGTAGCACCAAGTTATAACAAATACTAATACTTTGTTTGGAAATGGTGCATGATGCCTCGAGCATAGTGGACTAGTGCTTGTTCTAGCGATTATTCACCGTGGTCATGAATCCTATGGGCCCTTCTAATATTCACAACGGTAGTGTATCAGGTTGACCCAGTCGCTCTGGCCCTCAAAACTAGAAAACCACAATTGTAATGTGCCTCTCCACATGTCCAACATTTGTTCTTTGGTCTAGTACTCCTGGTCCCTGAAGTAGTAGTTGTTGGCCCACCATCCTAAACCTAGGTTTGTTCCACTGAACATGCCTAACTGTCATTGTTACTGAAGTGGTGGTCCCCTGTAGGGGGTTCTCTGTTGATGAACCCGACATCATGGTTTCATGAACAAGGGTTCTATAGATGTATCTTGATACCAAGATGTGATGCAGTAGCATCTCCAGCAAGTGCAAGTGGAGGACAGTTGGATATGTACCAACGTGCATTTTGAAGTCGTTTTGAAATTTAAAATATGAAACATTAGTGTAATAGTTGGAAGTATGTAATTTCTCTTAAATGTTTTGGGGATTGTAATGCAGATCTTGAGCATTGCTATCATATTTCAGTTGAAGGCATTTAATGTAATAAATGTAAAGTAGTTGTAGTCCTTAATTCCGATAAGATAGCTTAGAGTAGTAGGAGGGAAAACTCAAGAAATCTCCCTCGTATGTATTGTATTATTGATTCTCAATTATAAGAGTAGAAGTTGTAGAGAAAGAGAGAATAGGAGATCAGAGGAGAACATAAATTGTAGAAGTTGTTTGAGCACATATATTTTTCTATAGAAACCATGTATAGAAGCAATGGAATTAATAGAAGAAGGCTTTAATCCAATTTCATGGTGTTGTTATGGTTATTGTTTGCATCTATTGAATGGCATGCTTACAGTCTTCTTATATGTTCTGTTATGCATTTGTTTCAATGATTTATGTGTATCATTTCATGTTGAATGTATGAAGTCTCTGAGAGAGAGAGTATAAGTTTCAATTTCTTCTCATCCTGAGAATTCCTCCAAGGAGTGCAGTGAAATTCTGCAAGGAGTGGGTTGAAGAGATTTTGAGTTTTATCTTAAAAATGATCAAGAGAGATATAGTTGTTCTTATACCAAAAGAAGTGAAAATATAGCACAGACTCATGCAAGGTGTTCATAGGACAGGTTGATGTCTTAGAATTTTCCAACCAAGTGAGTGGTTGAAGAAATTTTGTCACAAGGAGTGCGGAGAGTTGGGAGATATCAGATAATCAGGGATTATCATGAGAGTCGCAAGGAGTGTGTACAGGAATCCATTAGAACCTTTGAGTTTTCATTAAGAATCAAGCTCAGGAGGGATAGAGACTTGGAAAGTTCAAAGGAAGGATGAGGGTCAAAGTCACCTTGCAGAAATCAAGCTCAGGAGGAAAGACGACAAGTTATTTGGTGAGGAGTCTTTGAGAGCCTGAATGGACGGTTGAAATTCTTGAAGGGAGAAACACCAATTTTATGTGGACCATTGGATTCAATAGATCAATGGAGAGGATAAGGCCAAGTGTCTTTCAACACTCACAAGCTCAGGAGAGATAACAGCCGTTAGATCCAGAGGAGTGTGAGCTGTTGATTGGATGATTTGAACTATCGATATCTCAAGAGTCGAGAATGGGGAGGAAGCTATTTTCAGGAATCCCCGATACACAAAATCCTGAGGCGATATGGACCATTAGATCGTGGGAGAACCAGGACTGTTGATATGTGGCAAGAAAAAATTGGCATTTTGGATATCGGGAAAAGGGAGAAAAGCTACATCGTCGATCCCCGACACATGAAGTGGAAACACGCACTCGAAGGTTGGGCCCCAGGTCACAGTCTAGGATCACACCAAGAGAAATTAAGGGAGGATCTAGGAACCATTAAGCCATTTCGGGATTTCAGGAATCAGAGGAGTCGAGGTGCCTTGTAATGAAAGTCCCGACATCATGAAACTCAATGTGCCTTTTTAGGTTTAGGATGTGGTCACTCCGGTGGTTAGGTGGAGTGGAGGCTTGCATCTAAGTGCATGTTCGCATGGGCAGAGCTTAGAAAAGGACATGTGGTCATTAAGTGTTGAAGGTTCCAGCAGGGACCGAGAAGCCATTTCTGCTTGGGAATTTGAAGATCCAAAGACGGGGAGGTCAAGTAGACCCTGCTAAGGTGGGGGTCTGCATTAGGTGGTATCAGAGCTAACAACTTTTTTTTTTTGTAAAGGGAAGACAAAGGATGGTTGTGATTGAATTCCATGTGGACATATTGAAACAATGCCACCAAGGAGACGTGAAGAGAGAACTATGCCCGATCCATCCATGGAAATGGATATGAGAGAACTTTGTGCTCGATTGGATGCTATTGAGAGAGAACAGAGGTGAACAACTGATACAAGGGATATCAGTGAGGCCAAAAGTGAGAACGAAGCTGGAGCCGAAGAAGAAGTTGTAGCCAAATATGCTTAAGAGGAACATCTATTCAAAGATGATGCAAGAATAGGTGCCAGAGCGAAAATGGACATCATGATGTATGAAGGCAACTTGGATGTTGAGGAGCTGCTAGATTCATTTAGAGCTCTGGATAAATATTTTGATTATGAGGATATCGAAGAAAATAAGAAAGTTAATAACAAAGTCACTTTACTGAAAGGGCATGCAACATTGTAGTGGGATGAATTGCAGGCTGACAGGCATTACAAAGGAAAACAAAGAATTTAAAGCTGGGACGGGATGGTCACCAAGATTAAAACCAAATTCATACCCAGGGATTACCAAATTAATTTGTTTAGAAGGATGTAGAATTTAATACAAAAAGGGATGACAGTGAAGGAATACAATGAGGAAGTTTATAGGTTAAACATCAGAGTTGGTCATCGTGAGAGTGATGATGAAAAAGTTGCCAAACACATGAATGGCTTGAGATATGAGATTCAGGATGAGATGAGCATGGTGACAATTAGGAATGTATAAGATTCTTATCATATTTCTTCAAAGGAAGAAGTGAAATTGGCCTGAAAGAAAGGTCAAAGGGGCAGAGGTAGAAGTCGGATTAGAGGCAAAGTAGTTTCCTAGGATAGATTACATAAGTCCAAGGATGAAGAGAAGAAACCTCATAACCACCCACAAATGGGAGGAAGCTTACAAGGCAAACATTATGCCAATAGGAACACTTTTCCTCGAGTAAGAGAAAGAGGAAGAGGAAGAGGAAGAGGAAGAGGAGGTGAGGTAAAGTGTTTTGTTTATGGGAAGATAGGACACAAATCTTGGGAATGTCTTGATAGAAAAATGGATGGAGGAGGAGAAGCTCACATTTCAGAAGTGCAAAGGTGAAATGTAGAGGAATAAGATACAGAAGGTGGAAGTTCCTTGATGATGAGGAAAATTATCTTGAAGCTAGAGAAAGAGATGGAGAATCCAATCCAGAGAAACAATTTGTTTAGGACTGCTTGAAAGACCAAGGATAGGGTATGCAAGGTGATAGTTGACAGTGGAAGTACATATAATCTAGTATCCATAAAGATTGTGGAAAATATGGATTTGGAGATAGTTGCACATCCAAGCTCGTATAAAGTATCATGGTTGTAGAAAAGACATCAGGTAACAGTCACTAAACAATGTTTAGCTGAATTTAAGATAGGGGGATATAGAGATGAGATCGTATGTGATGTTATTCCCATGGATGTATGTCATCTTTTGTTGGGTAGGCCTTAGCAATATGACATAAATGTTATTCATGATGGAATAAAGAACACATACACCTTGGAGAAGAATGGTAGGACACATATGTTGTTTCCAATTGAGGATAAGAAGGTGAAAGAAGAAACAAACAATATTACACTTCTCATGAGTGGGAAGGAACTTCTGGATGAAGTCAAGAAAGATGAGGAAATTTAGTTTGTTGTGGTGATAAAACCTAGAGTCATCTTGACCAGTACCTCAATAGATGATCTACCTGAGGATATTCGGAACCCGCTGGAGAATTTTGTTGATATAGTGGTGGAAGATTTACCTTGTTCATTGCCACCCATCAAGAGTATAATCCATCATATTAACCTTATACGAGGAGTGAGTTTAGAAAACAAATCAGTGTATAGACTCACACCAAAGGAGAATGAAGAAGTTAAAAAGCAAGTCCAATATTTGATGGATAAAGGGTTGATTCGAGAAAGCTTGAGTCCATTCCTTGTGCCAAAAGTGTTATGTTTGAATAAGGATGGTGGATGGAGGATGTGTACAGACTCAAGGTCCATAAATAAAATCACCATTAGGTGTAGATTTCCTTTACCCAAGATAGATGACTTGATGGATTGCTTGAGTGGGGCAAAGTTTTTTTCAAAAATTGTTTTGAAGAGTGGATATCATCATATTCAGATGAGGGAAGGTGATGAATGGAAGACAACATTCAA
>CBVK0102475377.1:0-22653 GCA_900067695.1 Picea abies
CAGCTATAGTTTTGGTTTCATTTTTTTTTTTTGTCTCATGGATGGTTGACCGAGGCGCATTCTCAGGGTTTTTGTGCTCCAACTCTTGCTGAGCCCTGGCTATGGATATGTTTCATTTTCTAACATGGGCTAGGTAACACAACGTTCTCATTTCTTGTATTTCTTCATTACAAATTCTTGCAATAGTTTGTTTCTCAAAGCTTGGTTGCAGATCTAAAGAGGAATTTCTTGGACAAATTCAAGATTTCATGCTAGAGTGAAGGTTATCTACTTCTGTAACCTTCATAAACGTTTTAGAACCTTAAGGCAGCAAGGATTGTAGGGTTTCAGATCTACATGTTGTGATTTTGAACCAAAATGGATTCCTGGGAGTGTCCCAATTGACCCCATAGCCCAATGAACCTAAATAAGGCACTGGAACTCACTTCTATGGCCATCCCATTTGTCATTTTAAATAAACTTTTGCAAGGAACAAATCTAGAGATTTTAATGAATATTTGACTCGCAGGGGTTCCGTCAAATGAAAAGCCTGTGAAAATATCTCTGCAATGGGAATGTGGGCATTAGCTGCAGCATCAATAGTACCCTCTGTTTTTGGCCTCTCTGGAACCACAAAATACAGAAGCCTTCAACCACAGGCTTATATACAGCAAGGGACTGTGTTGTATATGAATCCTTTACTTAAAGTAAGGCTAGGGAGAAATTACCTATTTTCTCAATACCATTGCAATCCAAGTATGTTGACAGGAGGCATGGTATCCAGAGAAGGCGGGGGCTTGATGGATTTATAAGGAAGACCCGGTTATGGAGGTTTACATAAACAACTTTTGGGTATCACCCATAGAAGAGCGATGCATAATTTTTGTAGGGTAGAAGACAAAAGGCATGTGACCTAGTGCTTTAAGAATGGTGACCGACATGATAGGCCTGCAGAGAATTCAGTGTCCTGCACAACATTTAATATTCTGGATCCAGTATACAAGCATATCAATGGTGAGGACAATCGATAAATCCAATTCAGAGACTACTGGGTCAGCCGAAACAAAAGTATACTTGATATGTTGCTCCTGGAAAGATCTTCTTTCATTTTTTTACAGGAGTTATGGGTTTAGAATGAGAAGCTTGTGGAGATGTATGAACAAAAATTCCATGATGTTGGATATGAGATCTATAAACTTGGACGTACCAATAATCATGGAGATGGTCTTTTCACTGCAGTGAGAAAGGACCATTTCAAGGTTGTGAATCAGTGGGAACTTCTCTTCCATGGCTTTAGTGATCGTGTAGCTCAATTATTGCACCTCCGGTCTGTAATTCCATCTTTACAGAGTGAAATGGGTGGAGTCCCATTTGAATCTCTTGTTGTTAACACCCATTTGCTATTCCCCCACAATTCTAATTGTTGCCTCATTCGTCTCCGTCAGGTATACAAGATCTTAGAGTATTTGGAGGCCTTTAAGGCAGATTATAATCTTCCTCCAATCCCTGTTATTCTATGTGGGGACTGGAATGGGAGAAAACGTGGACAAGTGTACAAAGTTTTACAGTCTTAAGGATTTTTTTCGTCCTATGACACTGCTCATAATTACAGTGACAATGATAAATATTCTCATAAGTGGATTAGCCACAAAAATCACAGAGGAAACATCTGTGGGGTGGATTTCATTTGGCTTCTTAATCTGAATAAACATCAGAATCTTTTAAGGACTAGATGGATGGAAGTAGTTTTTGGAATTATTAAGTCCAAATTGAAAGAAGTCGGTTTGAATGATTTAGATGCCTTTTGCTTCTTTAATTCAGTGAAGAGATTTGAGGATTATGTGACACTTAAAGGACTTCAGTCAGGGACTTCAACAACTAGGGCTTACAGAACAGTTTTCAGAGGGTCTTACAACTGAGGAGATTGAATGCTTGATGGTGGCATTTGATCTTGATGGAAATGGTATAATTGATAGTCAGGAATTTCAGAAATTGATGGTAGCGCAATCCATTGACTGGAGTTTGGAAGGGAGAAAAAAAAAACATTGTAGAAGTGAAATTGTCGGCACCCTATTTTTCTAGGAATAGTGAAAGGCCACTCAAACAATGTCAAAATGGCTCTACTACTGTGGAACCTAATAAGAAATCACTGTTAATGCAAACAATTGGGGACTTCATTGATGAAGTTTGATGCAGATCCAATTATGCAGGATCTATGTTGCCTTCAAGAAACAGAAATTGGTTTTGATTTGAAGGGTGCATCTTTGTTTCCTTCAGAGGTGGAACAGGGTATCTGGCCTGAAAATTATCTCATGTCTGACCATGCTCTACTAAGTTCCTTTTTTTTATTCACCGGTAAAGATACCCAAGAGCCAGAAGGCTAACCTTTGACCCTAATGTCTTTCTATGAAAATGGGTTTTGTAATTGTAGAAAAAGAAAAAAAGGAATCATTTGTGACACACTAGGATAACACAATGTTCATTAAAATCCCAGAATAACAGTTTTCCAAAATACAATGATTAATCATCAACAAGCATTAGTCTCAGTATCTGAAGTCTACAACACTTTATTACATGATGAATTTATATATCTAGTCTTGACTTCATTCTTTTCTAAAATTAGAATGGTTTGGTCAAATCTTATTGTAACAACCCAAATTTGATGCAGACCATGTTGGAACAAAGACAAAATCCCAGTGTTGTGGGTGGTGAAGCCCAGGTTTCAGTTTTGAAACCGGGCTCTGATACCATAGGTAACACCCATCCAGGATGTTAAACAATTAATCTTTCATTTTATACATACACAATAACAACTTTGTTTTAGCATAATTTCATTGATTTCCATTTACACAATTCTTCTACATTTGCTCAATGATAAATCTACATAAAATGATGAAATAAGTAATATGTTAACTCTATGATTTAGAAATTAAAACAAAAGTATATACAAAATATCAATAACCAAATACCATGGAAAAATACCTCCTCCTTAGCTTGTCGAAGCTCATCGGTTGTAATGTAGTCATGGGCGCTTCCAAGCATTCTTTTCCCTCTTTCCCGGAGTGAAACAATGGAATTATCCCTGCCAACTAGGAGCCTAGCCGACTTCCTAGCTCCAAGAAACCTTTCGGTTTCTTGTCCCTCTGTGCCTATGACTCCAAGAACAACAAAGAACAAATTCTCAAAGAAAACAATCACAAGAATTATATCTTCCAAGAATTTGACAACCTCTCATCATGCTCAAACCTCTCCATCCCCCCCCTCCTCTCTACTTCTTCTTCCTATTTATCAAGTTTCCATACATACTTCCCCAAGTCTCCTCAACCACCCTTATTATTATCCACCAACCTCCCTTATCTAGATATTTTGGGAAAATATTAAAATAAAACTAAATATAAATGACTTGCATTAAACAACAATAAATAAAATGAAAAGTCTTTCTTCTCATGCTAGCTAATAAATGTTATTTGATAATTTTTCCCAAAATGTACATAACACCCCACCATGCTCATTTAATTCATCATACCCACCATCTATCAAAGTCAAGAAGGTATTTAGTGCTTCTAGGTATTTTGTATGCAATATAATTTACATATTCAATAAACATTCAATTAAATAGTTAATAATTTACTTTAATAATTAATAAATTAATTACTTATACTAGTGTACATGGGTAGGGTATGTGTGCGTAGCTAGAAGACACATATCTCATGTATGTACTAATGATAAACAATCATTTCCTCTAGTGCATAGTTCTGATATGATCACCAAGACATGTAGGACAACAGATCAAGTAATGCATCATTTATTAATCTTAACAAACTAAATTACACCAATTCATCAATAACTCATTGTCACACTTAAAATATCAATAGGAAATCAAAGAGGGTTTTAAACATGGTAGGAACCAAGTGAGTAAACAATAGTGGCATCTCTAATTCCCAATCATTACTCTCAACTAACATCGAAGCATCTTTCCTTCCTGAACTACTTCCATCTTCCATCCTATCCTTTCCTCTGTTGGATTAAGATGGAGTGTCAACTATATTGACCTAACTCCAGATAGAACCCGTAAGCGGAAGTGTCATACATCTCGACCAAGCTTCCCCAACAGGCAACTAGCAGTCATCATCACATGTCTAGGGGAGCATGACTTCACACAGCCCTCCCACGACTCTAGGTTTCAGAGGATAAACGATGGGAAATACCTCCACCCCTCCTTATAGAACTAGGGTCAACACCTTACATCAAACCCTATTGTGCAACTACTATTCTTAGAGTCATGTCATCAAACAACCACTATGGGAAAGTCGTGTGTCCTCTCAAAACCACACTTACCATAGATCATAGCAATATTTGAAACCATAAATTAAATAATAAGTACAACTTATAACATACACTATATTTTGGATGTCTACGACATCCAAATTACATCAACACTACAGTCATTTGGTCATTACATAACTTGTCAATCTACAGCTTAGTTCACCAATACTCATATCCATGTATATACGTCATAATTTCATATAAGAATCCATATTTGTATTGACGTTTAATTAAGAAATGTATGTTTATTTTTATCATGCCTTTCATATCTTATGCATTCACAACATAACTTAAACTGGTATCCATGTACCAAAATTCCACATTTAAATTTACATTGTTTAACCAAATCACATAATGATCATCATCACAAACATATAACAACAAAATATAATATTGTGCAACTCACAAATAAGTCTAGACATACACCTTTCACATGTCTATATCAGTTTCATAGAGTCCAAATAGTTACTAAGAAATGAATTACTATAATGAGAAAAATCGAAGTTATAATTGCCTAAGGCCAAAATATGGGGCGTTACAAGTATTGAAATGTCAGTTAGAACATGACATGTGTCACCCGCTCGATTGGGCCACATGTTTGCTTCTATTATTTCTCCATGTGGTGACAGATCGTGCAGTATGGAGACTGGGCACTCTAGAGGAGAAAGATGTGATAGTTTTCATGGGGTCGAGAACTCCCGAAGGCCCAAATACCAGAGTACATATTGACCGTTGATCCTAGAAGACATGCGGTAATAGATCTCGCAGCGGTTCGGAGGATCGGTGATCTGAGAGAATTTGAAGGCATAGAGTTTGAAACTCCCGAAGCTTGAAGAGCCGAAGCGATTCATAGCCATTGATTTGTGGGAGGACATGGGTCGACAGATCGTGAACTCTAGGTAAAAGCATTCCGGGAGGAAGCAAGACGGGAAAGACGATACCTTCGAAGGTCGGAGTTATGAAGTGGATCTCGATCGTTGATCATGAAAGAGGATGAGGGTTGTTGATTTGGTCCTGGTTGAAGGCTCCAAAGTTGCGAAGCGCTGAAGGCTAAAGTCAACGTTAACCATTGATCTACTTCGGGAGCTTTCCCAACCAATGATCAAGTATAGTGGAAGGATAGTGTAAGTGGAGGTGTTAACCAACAACAAGCGGTCACCACTGCTTTATGAATCATTCGGTGGATAATCACTTTGGAGGAATTCCTACTCCATACTTCAGGAGCCACGAATAGCTGAAGTTCCTAAGTAAATGAGAACCATCCAGCCCATCGTGACATTAAGACGCGACCATTTTTTTTGATAAGTGATCAAGCACTTCTTAGCTTAGCGCCTGGTCACCACTTGCGGTCATATGGAATAAAGAAACAAAGGGAAAAGAAGAGGCAACACTCAAATCAATAAGCCCGTGTTTTTGCACATATGGTCATATGAAAATGGTTTGAAAGAAGCGCCTCATAAAGATTTAATTCAACAGAGAGTTAACACTAAAATAATACAAAGAATTGATAAAGGGTCCAAATATGATATGTTTGTGAACTGAGAACACAACAGAAGCATGAGTACAATATAATGAGTCGATCCATGTTTGTGATAAACTTATGAAGACAAAAGAACCGACACATAGTCATGATTAAAAAAGAGTTAATTCATACAAAAAGGAAAAATTATATTAATTAAAAAATAATATTATCACTTAAATGAAAAGGTACCTGTAAATTTAATTGACAATTTTTGTATGATATGTATAGCTCTGACAAGATGGTTGCTTGCAAGTTTATCAGGATTAGAGGTATAACCAAATGAATTCAAGAATAGGATCAGATGTTAGGGTCATGGAGGCATGAATTTGCTTACAAAAGTTGGATGAGGTACTACAAAAGAAAGAATCCTCACATGGGACATGAAGCTAGCAGGTGAATAATGTCATTAATGGGCATAGAAAGGAAAAGTAAGGCTCCATAGCCTTGAAGGTAGAGATGTGTAGACAGTTGCAAGCTTGATGTGGAAGGAAACAAGGAGATTAAGAGGTGGTGTGTGAATAATCTCTATGTGTCAAGCATAGGAGTTACAGGGAAGGATTTGTTAGATATGACTTATCTACTGTCTAAAATCTTAAATCAGAGTTAACAATGGAAGAAAGATGCCAATGCAAAGGAATTGGAATGCTCTCTCACTTCAAAAGTGGCACTGAATGAAAATGGATTTCCATTGGGGAATGGTACTACGTGGGAAAGAATGGCTAGGTGGAAGGTGGCTGGAAAAGTGTTCAGACCCAGGGAACCATAGTGCATGTGAGAAGAATGGGAGCACGCAAGGAATCAAGGATCTAAAGGAATTCAAGGACAACCAACTACAACAGAAATAGATAAATAAATAAGTGAATTGAAACATAAATGCACTAGAGTGCATGAAGCATACAATGAAGTTAAATTGCATATGCATTAGTAGGCATGCTGACAGTAAATGCTTGGTGCATATAGATTATTAACTTTGCATATGTACATGCTTGGATATACATATAACATGTTGGTGAGCTTAGAATAGTCTGTTATTATGAAATAATGTTTGAGTATGACTAAAGGATGGATTATGTATTTGGGAAAAATGATACAACAGGGTTAAATATGTGGATGTTGTTGTTTCTTATAATTTCCATCGAGTTGAAGACCCATGAGGATGGCAGGAATGGTGATCAAAATGATGAAGGGGGAATTATGTGAGCTTCTACAAATATCAGTTGGTCAGACAACAACAAGTAGGTTGGTAACAACCAGGCAAGTATGCATTTAGTTTCTGTTGATGCATACATGTTGCAGGGGATCGAGGTAATGATTCCCTCAGTTAATTTTCAGTATTTAAATTGATATGTAATGGCTAGAGGCCTAGAGTGTGTAAGTGTTATTGATGCTAGAATGCACTTAGATAAAATGTCAATTGCATATTATGTTATGATTGGTTATGAGATCATAACCAGGTTAATTCAGAAGACATACTCCTTATATAACAATGAATATCCATAGAGCTAGTCATGTGTGAGACCATAATATGGTTGGATATGGAAAGGATATAGCACTATGTGAGTGGTCGATAGTATATATTGTATATTTGATGTTTGGATTGCAACCTCGTTGCCAACACTGAAGATAACTTAAGGATTATATTCTTGGTTTTGTGTTTGGGTGGAAAAGGAAGGTAACCAAATAGTTAGGCAAGCAGTAGGAAGTGTGTGGATGATGTGTTGAATCGCTGGCCAGACCTTCCAACTCATCATGGTGGAATACATGACATATTTATGTGGTATTATGTAGTCCATGCATGGATGCATTGTGTAGATGTGACCATGGGTATTGACACATTTATTGTTATCTTATTAACTGTTTCATTATGAAAAGTCTGCGTGATTGATAATACATGTATATGTAATGATGAGTTCATTCCAATTGATAGTTGGATTAATAGAAGTAAGTGAATTGTAGTTGTAAACAATTCTGAGAGCACTTTGTGATTTTTTTTTGAATCATTTCCATGGGAATATATGTCTTGTACATGAGATAGTGACAATTTTTTTGGCTGAGGAATGTTGAAATTGTAGGAGGAAAGGGGTCTTGGATATGGCAATGTTGTAAGCCCATAAAGAAGACCAATGCCTATTGTTGCAAGAGTCAATTTGTTATGAATAGAAGCTCATGTCTAGAAGTTTTATTTTTCCTATATAAAACAGTTTTGGCCGAATGCAAATTGAAGAAATTGCAGGTAGAATGGTCTTGGATATGGCAGGGATGTAAGCCCATAAGGAAGACTGATATCTATAGTTGTAGAGCCAACCATTATGAGAAGAAAGATCATGCTTGGAAAATTTTATTTTCATGTATAAAACATATTTGACATTTATGTTTGAAATGGTTATAATGATATCTCATGATGATTGTATGTTTATAATACATATGATATGTTGGATATGCAAGCTGGAAAGCATGGAAAAGGATATTCTTGTGACATGAGAACCCTATGTCCCTAGAAATATTCTTGTGCAAGAGAACCTTGGTCAAGCAAGATGGATCGCCTGAGGGACTGCATAGAAGAGAAGGGGATGCCTGAGCTTGGGCCTGGAAGGTGAGTGACCAGAAGGAAGAGGAGACTTTGATAGCCCTTGATTGGGGTCATGCACACAATGCGCATGTCAGGGAAAATAGTGAGCCAAGTTAACGAGACATCCATATGGATGAAGATCCATGAACCGCACAGATAAGTCTTGTATTGGATTATGAAAATTTACTCTTACAATATGAGAAAGAATGAGAATTTTATGCACAAATTTTGAATTGACATGCTCGCTAATTTGAAATATTGTAGGAAAATGATGAATGTTGAAGATCTATAAAAGTATCAGACTATGCCAGAAAAGAAGGTGATGTTGGAGCAACTAAATGACAAAGGCATGGAAGGAAGAAAGTCCAATGGACTTGCTACAACTGGAGTTCTGGAACCCACAACTTTGAAACTTCCTGGTCGAGTGCACTGAAGCTGGGGAGAAGTGGAATAGCCTGAGGGACTGCATGGCAGAGAAGGGGTTCATTTCTTCGGGTTTTGCAGGGCTGAGAGGGAAGGAGATCTTGTTGGTTGGAACTGCTGCCAGAAATATAAATTCTGAAGATCATCATACATGTTTTGGGTCGGAATGCCTATGCATACATGTCTTAGGCCAGAGTGCTTATGTATATAACATTTGGCTGGATTTCCTGTGTGAATTAAGGCTAGAGGGCCTGGAATTGTAATGTTAATAACATTGGAATGGTGTTGTGCACCGAGAACAGTGCCAAAATAAGGGGAGGGGGATGTAACATCTTGGTTCTAACCCTTATAAACTATAATGTATTATGTAAATATGACTTAGGATGGTGAGCCGATAAAGTTGAAAAGGGGCCAGAGTGCCTAGGAAATGTAACACTTCCTATACATTAATAAAATACATCACTGGTTGCAAGACCGACAAGGACAAAAGAGATAGGGGGCTATGATTCCATCAGAGAGGGGGATTGAGGGGCTAAGTCTTATTATTATTTTATTTACCCATAATTGATTTTATGGAGAAGAGGGGGTTACATGAGCTTCTTCGGAGGGAGGCCATGTGGCTCTTGTCTTCATGTAATTATTTAAACATCCCTTGGGGGCTATTTTGGGGTTGTTCTTCCCTTGGTTCATCCTCTTCTCATGGGTTCACTCATTCTTCTTCCTTTTCACTCACTACTACTAGTTCGTGTTCTCTTGGGTTGAGCATGGAAACGAGTGGCAGGAAGAGGAGAGTCGTCGTTGAATGGATGTAATGATTTACTAATCATTCCAGGAGGGAATGGATGACTGTGTGCATGAACTTGATGGCAGTTTAGATGGAACTGTCCATAGATGAGAGTCCTTGGAATTTCTAGTAGGGAGATTTCTTAACCAATAGCATTGGATCCCTGGAGAGAAATGGAACAGCCTCTGGGATTGCATGGCAGAGAAAGGTGTTCATTTCTTGGGGTTGTGTAGGATGAGGGGGAAAGACAGATGGAAATTAGGATTGTTGTGAGGTTGGGAAACCTGAGAGCTACTTGGCCAACTACTGTGTA
This sequence comes from Picea abies, assembly GCA_900067695.1. NCBI lineage: Eukaryota > Viridiplantae > Streptophyta > Pinopsida > Pinales > Pinaceae > Picea > Picea abies. The sequence goes on from CBVK0102475377.1 coordinate 9,917, forward strand.
TTTGGACTTGGCCTAGGACCTGTGCTTGTGGATTCATAGCCCTGGCTTGGGGGTGACCTGTTGTTGAGAGTAAATGAACAACATCGTCTATGGTTGGGAGGAACGTCCTTGGTTTGCAACCAATTGGTGAACGTTTACTTGCAAAGATAAATGATCTCTGTGTTTTCTTTTTAATGTATTATGTTGTGTATTTAATTATCTCTAAGATATGTATTCTAATGTGCCTGTCTGCTGGTTATTTGTTGTGCATGGCACGGTGTTTATCTCTTTTATGTTGTGTCATGGATCTTGTCTTATGCATGTGGTGTGCATGCTCCTAAAATTGTTGAGAAACCCTTTGTCTTTAACTTAGAGATCAGAGAACTGAGTCTTGGGACTATAGCATTCCTAGCCTACCATTGGTTGGGTGTGTTGCATCTTATTTAAGTGGCATAGCCTGACCTCTAGGTGGCCATGTATGTTACAAAACCAAATGTTCTCCTCTTATTTTATGTTCCTGGAAACCATGCACTTGGTGCATTTTTTCCAGGTTGTTCCCTTCCAATCACATATGCCAACTTCCATGTCCTGGATATCATGCCATAGTTGTTTCCAAAATAGTAATGAAAAGGGGTTTAGAAAACAAATTTGGAGTTGTCACAGGGGGAAAGCATCTACCAAGGTCTTGTGACAAGGCATGCTTTTATTCTCTGAATCAAAAACTTTGTCCACCTGTTGCCTTTGTGTTGTCCTTTGTGTCTTGCAAATCATCTTCTGCCACTAAAAATCTTGTAGGATGCACGCCAAGAATAGGTTAAAAAATGATATACCTTGAATACTCGGTATTTGTGCTCAACAAATTTATAGTGTTATTTATTTGTGTTGTCTCTTCTGTTTGGTTCACTGTTCAATGTACGTTTGTTTGTTTTTCATATGTTGTAGCGACTAGGGGGATTGCATTTGACAAGAATATGGTTGAAGGATACATAGCAGAATTGGTATGCAGTTACACACTTATAGTTTTCTATTTTTTTTTTTTTTCATTTTTTTTTCTTTGTTTGCATATAAACTGAATATAGCTAAGAAACATCTTGAAAATCATAGCTTAAGAGATGAAACAAGTAATAGATGTTGAGTCCTATGAAATAGATATAGACTGCATTATACATGACATCATTGACCAGGTATTGCATAACAATGGGATTTTTAGATTGGATGCATTCTCGTATACTGTAGGAGATTTCCTTTTCGATGCATTTAATTTTCTATTACATTTTCGTTATTCCTCGACCGACCTACACAATTGATTGATAGATTATTTCTCGGTCTCTTTAAAAAATGGCGACGTTGAGGCATTGGAGTTGTATCAATACGAATTGGCATCTGATTTTGTTTGGCAGTTGCATGGAACACACGATGTCACTACGTATTTTTCAAAGATGCGGTTGTATGCATATGCAATTCTGCTTGCACATGAGAGGGGACTTTGGGGAGATACATTTTGTATATGGTGGTTGTCCAAGTGGATCAATATATCAATTGGTATATGCTCATTGACAAGAAAAAAAAGATATCCACTATTTCACAAAACTGCATATATCGATCCATATTGCATCTTGTTCCATGATGCCAATCCTATCAGTGGTCATTATGAACCACTACTCTATAGAAAATTATCCATATGAAATATTGGAGGACCTCATATTTACTTGTTCCTCATTTGCAAAGACCTTGAATCATAATGGAAACGAATTATGCATTGTATACACTACCATGGCTTGCAGATAGCGACAATTGTTGCATCTAGTTGTGGAGATAGTCTATTCAATGCAATTTGCTATTTGGTAGCAACAGATTTCGATGTGCAGTCGCTATGGCTTTACACTATACAATCCTTTTGCAATGCAATTATAGGCAGCAACCAACAAGCTTTTAGCTACTTGCATCAACACCTTTCGCCATATCTCCTAGAAAATATGCCGATAATTGGAAGTTGGAAAGAATACCTTGTAAACATGGCACTGCCATATGAAAAAGGAAATGTAGAGGGTGTATGATTCTATTTGCAATGGCTATATATCATATTCATAGTAAATATCTAGGTCTGGTCGGCCTTGTCAGATGACACTATCCATTCCTAGTGTATTGATTCAAACTACGACTAAACAATTGACATCATCTCATTGAAAACATATATGCCACATATCCATTATCAACCTTTGATGGGAAATACTATTGGTTCAAGGTCCACTGTCCATGCCACCCAAACCACATCAAATCTGCATACGCGTGGCATGCTATTTAATGAGAATGAAACTCGTCCCAGTTGTGATGAGGCCATGCAGGGATTAAACAAAAAACACAAACTAACTTATAACAACTTGAAAATGGTCATACGTGAGAGAAAAAAATACATTGGTGGTATAGTAAATACTACCATTTTAGGGTCCAGTGTCAATGCCACCCAAACCACATCGAATCTACATAAGCGTCGCATGTTATTTAATCAAAATGAAACTCATCCCAGTTTCCATGAGGTCATCCTAACCTTGAACAAAAAACGTAGAATAACTTATCACAACTTGAAAAAAGTTCATACATGAGAGAAAAAAATACATTACTTCCTTCTAGACAAAAACTGACATATCACAACCTAAAAAAAATTGTACGTGCACAACACAATTGCATTTTCGCTTTTTCTGCTAAGCACAAACATCACATGTTGAGTGACAAAGAACATAACCATTTTCATCATCAAGACTGTGAGGATGCAATGCTCATAAGAAATGTCGCTTCCACCTCCAACATGGCTTCTCAACAAGTGGAACTAGTTTCCAGTGGCATGCATAAGTTAACCTACCACATCTTGAAAAAACAGATACGTGAGAGAAACAGGTATGGTCACATATCCCACAATGGTCATGGAATTGACCGAGAGGAAAAAATCACATTTCATGGGCTAGGGCCAACACCATGCATTGCTACCAATGAAAACCAACAAACATTTTCTACGCATACTTCCCTACAGAAGAAATATGCAAAACATATCTATATGAAACAAATCAAAGACACTCCTTCCATTGCATGTGCAATTTGTGATCAATTTAATTTTCCAAAAAACACTAAGTCTTTCATGCCTTCTTTGGAAGTAGAATACATCCGCTTGACACTAAATGATAAACATTTTTCAGTGGCAATATTTGTCTTCCATGTAAACCGCCGCCTGAAAATGGAAAATTTCCACACTTTTCAACGCCTGACAAAATAAGATGTAATACACCACTACCAGATGTAAGTGCACTTATATAAATTGAAGAGAGACTTGTGTCTCTGTGAATTGCATTTGCAAAATTCATACCCTAGGGCTATAAACGACCCCAAATGGGCTTAACAAGATCAATTATTAATGTGCCTGACCAACTAGATGTTGTGCAAAAATCCTTGCCAAAATTCATTAGTGATACAATGACAATTGTTGTGGCTCTCAAAAGACGCTTGTAATACAAGAATGCATAGCAAACAAGTAAATTGCGTGTGCATGTTGTCATGAAAGCATTAAAAGAATTATGTTCCAGGGCCCTGTACAAAGCATAGAACATTTGTATAAATGAGAACTAGAACAATGTTCTTGGAGAACAGGATGAAAACTCTGTACAGACTCTCGAAACTGCTAGTGAATTTGATACAAGCAATGAATCGGAGAATGAAACACCTACTGAAACATTGATACATAGATTCACTGGATCACAATGCATTCTTGACTTGCAAGACAAGATTGTCGAAATTGCACCTGCTAAGGGGCAACGTCCACTTGAAATATTCAAGGACAAATTTGTTGAGGAAATGAACTTCCCAACATTGTTCTATGGAGATCCATGTACCAGTGACATTACGAAATGATTCAGTTACCATAAAATAGTTCTATGGGAGCTGCTACATTCAAGCAGTGACTTCTCCTATCACATAACAAATTTGTTTTTCAAAACAATGCGCATAATAATAGAGCAAGTGTTGTCTTGCATGTGGGTGAGAATAAGAAAAGGTCAACTACAAGGAAGAAATTTGTTGGCCAAAGATGTCAAGTCCAAAGAAAACCTAGAAAAAATCCTGAAATCTGATATTGGATACATAGATTTCAAAAATATTCGCATATCTCCTAACTATTTGCAACAAAACAAAAAAATTGTTTTTGCAATGATACGACAATTGGGACCGCCAACATTTTTCATCACATTTACAAGTGCAGAGCATCGTTGGCATCCGTTGGTGGCTACAGTATCTGAATTGCATAGGAATAGGAAACAAAAAAAACAAATTGATACACTGGAAAATGATGACATTGACTACCTCATAAGAAAAGACCTAGTGACATGTACTCGCTACTATAGACATATAATAAATGCTTTGAGACAATTGATATTCCATGATGAAACGTTTTTCGAAAAAATATCAGACTACTTTTTTGTGACTGAATTCCAGAATAGGGGGAGTGAGCATGACCAGGCATTGTTGTGGATAGAGGGTGTACCGGTCTATGGAACTGACAACAACTCACATATCGAACAGTTTGTGGACAAATACATAACATGCAACACATATCATTTGGATCCAAAACTTGCCAAAGTTCATAGACATTATCATACAAAAAGTTGTAAAAAACGAAAAAACTCACATTGCAGATACAACTTCCCTGTGCCACCAATAAGAACAACAAGAATCATAGAGCCACTTAGTTTATAGGACAATGTTGTCATTGATAAATATAAATCCTTGTTCTCATTTCTAGAACAACGAGACTTTGATGAGTTAATGAGCTTCAACGACTTCTTGACAGAGCTAAATCTAACAGAAGATGAGTACATCCAAGCCATACAATGTATGCTTAAACAACCAACAATTTTCCTTAAACGAAAAACTTTCTCATATTTGGAACAACAGATTATCCAAGGACATGCTAGTTATGTGGAATGCAAATACAGATGCGCAGTATGTCCTCAATGCATATGCTGCAGCATCGTAATATACCATGTATATGACACAGGTTGACAAATCTATGACAAGTGCATTCAGAAGAATACACAAAGAACATGAAAGAAGTCATATTGATGTTATGAAAATGATACATATGCTTGGAAATGCATTACTTAATCTTCAACAAATGTCTTCTCAACAAGCAATCCACATTTCACTTTCCCTGCCCCTTAATTGTAGTTCAAGGAAATCTGTCTTCATAAACACATCTCCACTTGAGAAACACATATTTGTGCTTAAACCACCGTCTTTACTAGAACAAGAGCCTAACAATTTAGAGGACGTTCTATGTCCCTCTATTATTGATTATTACCTCAAGCGTCAATCTCCTTTTAAGACTATCTTCTTAGCAGAATTCGTATCGCATTACAAAAAAAATGGTGCACCCATATCAAAAAGAAAACAACCCTCTATGATACGCTTTGTCAAATACAACAAACATACCGACTATGAAAACTATTGTAGAGAAAAACTATTGTTATATGTTCTTTTCGATGAAAACGAAAACACATTAAAACATAACTTCCCTACATGAGAAGCTGAGTATATTTCCTCTGAGACTATAGTGAAAACCAATGAATCTAGATTTACATACAATACTAATCCAACAAGGGGTGATCTAGAAAGTGCAGTTAATGAACTAGAAAGCCTTGACAATCTTGATGAGACATTCACAAACCGTAAAACAACTAGATCTATCTATGAGTCGTATGACTTGCAAGTAGATTTGCCTCATCCTCAAGCAGGCGGCATTGAAAAACGTATCAATCTTGGTTTTCAAGTCACAAAACATCCTTTCCTTATTGAAAATAATTAATACCACATAATCAGACATATGTTGAATCGAGAACAACAAACAATTCTAAAGGACATTGTGCTTAAAAAATGCTTGAACATGCACACTCCTGTGCACTTGTTCCTTACAGGCAGAGCAGGAATAGGTAAGACATTCACAACAAAAGAACTATTCCAAATGATTATACGAATATATGATTCAGACAATTCCTCTGATCCTATGAAACCAAAGGGCCTAATAGTTGCATACATAGGAAAAGTTGCATATAATGCAGGTGGAACAACAGTCCACTCTGCATTTTTTATTCCTTTTAACAAGTCACAATTTCTTCCACTCAACAAGGAAATGTTAGATACCTTGTCTAAGATTTATGATGAACTGCAACTTGTCTTCATAGATGAGGCATATTTGATTGGAAGTTGCTTCTTGTATTCCATTGACAGCCGACTAAGAAACATAAAGCATGTGCACACGGAATACTTTGGAAACATTGACACAATATTCTGTAGGGATATTTACTAGGCACAACAAATCCAAGATTATTTCATATTTGAACAACCTACGGTCAACATGCAAACAATGACACATGACTTCTGGAAATACAATATAAAATGCTTTGAATTACATACTACAATGCGCCAAACAGATGAAACATTTATTGCAATTTTGAATAAAATGCGAACAAACAACCAAACACATGATGACTTAACATATATCAATTCAAGGTGCATGCGACTTGCACCAACAGACCCAACTTCCCTTCCTTGTTCTACACGAACAAGGATGTTGCAATGCATAATAGGTACATGCTATCGCTCATGCCTAGCGATGATATCATCATCAATTTAATTAACCTTGAAGAAGACAACCATGGAAATGTGCCATGCCATGAACATACATCCACTTTGCCTTTGCAACTTGTCCTAAAATTAGACATGTTGGTTGAAATATATGCCTGCAACTATGATATAACAGGATGGCTTGGTCAATGGTGCAAATGGAATACTCAAAGGCTATACCAAAACATAAAAACTTGATGTCCTCTGGATTAAGTTCCATGAACCGCATATAGTCCACCGACAAGAAAACAAGTTGTCTTATCTATATAATTCAAACATTTCAAGCGATTGGATGCCTATATTTCGAATATCAAAATCAGTATCGACATCGACAAAGACAGGTCGACTAAAGATTCGAAAACAATTTCCAATTAGGCTTGCATGTGCACGTATAGTCCACAGATCACAAGGAATAACACTTGATAGTGTTTCATTTGACCCTACTGGAAGTCAAATACATGGACTTGTATACACAACACTGTCCCGTGTCATAAGTATAGACTCCTTGTATTTACTAAGTCCTCTTACAAAAGATAACCTCAAAGTCAAACACAAAGTTGATATTGAGATGCAACGCTTTAGGACTACCGCAAAGTGAAATCTATAATATGATTACCAATCCATACAAACAAACTCATCTGTATCAATTCTCTCACTTAACACGCGCAACCTACATGCACACATGGATGATATACTCAATGACTATGACACAATGCAATCCGATATTCTATGCTTACAGGAAACATACATGACATTATTCATGCAAAACAAGCAATTTCCAAATCACACTTGCATATCGAGTTACATTACACATGGGGTGATGATATTAGTGAAAAAACATGTAACAATTTTGGAGCATATACACTTCGAAGAAAACAATGTTGAGATGGTGCTTGCAAAAGTATTTCTCCATGAATCATAAATTGAAATAATAAATCTCTATGTTGCTCTGCATGCAACATTCTCTAACATACTAAATGTTCTTTCCAATGCATTAGACCATTTGCATATGAACGAAACCATTGTCATTGTAGGAGACTTCAATATTGACATGCTACAAAATAATGCCAGAACAAAAGAATTGGAAAACTACATGTGCAAATACAGTCTCTGCTTTCTTTTGAACAACATAAACCATGCACAAAATACACTTATTGACCATGTATGGTCGAATGTTCCCATTACTCAATACAACATCTTTATATTAGACACATATTGGTCTGATCATGATACAATTGGTATTGCACTTGAATTATGAGATATACATTAAACATATTGCAAAATCATATTTCTATGTTTCAAAGCATATCTGTCTAGCTTGTTGCAGAAAATCAAGTTATCAAACTTCTTAGTTTTCCCTGGTTTGTACACATACTGGTCTGATCACGATACAATTGGTATTGCACTTGAATTATGAAATATACATCAAATATATTGCAAAATCATATTTCTATGTTTCAAAGAATATCTGTCTCGCTTGTTGCAGAAAACCAAGTTATCCAACTTCTTAGTTTTCCCTGGTTTGTAATTGATTTTGGACACAAAATATTTTTACACAATTTTTTATATATACACAAACATGGATGAAAAAAAAAACAATACATTCTTCTAACACTATAAGTTACTCTATTCATTTTATTCTATTTTATTTACTCTATGTACATATTCCTTGCTTTTTCCTTACATGTCAACTTATGTTCATGTCCATTTTGTTTTGTACTTTTTTTCATTGAAACAGACAGGAAAATTGGACAAGGCAAAGAACTCTTAACCATAAACGTAGAAGAATCCATCCAAAGGTGCATACTTCTACCCATATTCCATATCCAATTGTTTTTAATTTACTATGTCTATATTTGTTCCATTGCTTTGCAGTTCAGTTTTTTTTTTTCCTTGGATACTCCATATCTTCTTGTATATTAACTTATCTTCATGTCAATTGTATTTTCTGTGCTGCTATCTTGAAATAAATAAATTTGTACTCCATCTTTTTTTCATGTGTTCCTATGTAGTAGCTTCCTTTCATGTCCATTGTATTCTCTGTATTTCTACATTGAAACAAGAACACAGTAATTGAGCACAAGGATGGAACCTTATGTGCCACATCTGAGAAAGTTGGAGTACAATGGGCTGCAACAAATACAATGCGTATGTCTGATGCACATCCATAATGAGTATGAATAATATACACATGTTCATAGCCATTGTCTCAGAAGTTACATGGACATGGGCAGTGAACCGTCACAAACATTGACACAACGACAATGTTGAAGGTAAGGATTCATAGATTACACTCTTTCTATGTTTACAAAACAAATATCTGCAGTTATTTATTCTTCTATAACATGGTAAAAATGTTTATGTCGTTTACACCACATGTTTTTTAGTTCACAAGAACTATTTCCAAGTAGAAGTGAAACCTCCATCATAGTACAAGGTCTAGAGACTAAGAGGTATGATTACAAAAACTTTGATCTGCATGCATTGTCCAATTTGTCCAGCTATATTCCATGGATGAGAATGCTTTTCCCATAGTTGATGTGTTTCTATCGCTTGATAATTATCACACCGAGTGTTGTTGTGTGAGGCATACAGTTATTTTCTCCCTTTCGTTTTCCTCTTATATACTTATCTGTTTTCCCTTTTCTTCTTCCCCTCTATTATCTGTTTCTGGTTCTATACTTAGTCCTATGTCTATGCTCGTGAGTTCCCAGGATGGCAGAGTGGAAAATTATATGTCCCTCTATATCTTTACATCATGATTCCGACCGACCAATGTTCGTTTTCATACTTAGCCAATTTTATGGATGCGGGTTCCTACATAGGTGCCATCGAACTCTCATGCCTCGTGTTCGTGGTATACATCTTACACCCGAAACTTCAATGATCTACAATTAAACCCCGGACTCGAACCCCCAAGCCTCACTCTACCTATGATGAATTTGTCTGAATGCTTGCATATAAATGTGCCAAGTCATATATTTTGTCTATTGCTTGTTGAAATAGATATAAACAACATCTCTTTTATCTTGAACCAGGGTCTGTTGAGCTCCAGCTATATTCCATGGCTGAAAATGTTTTTCCCATAGTTGATGTGTTTCTATAGCTTGATAATTATCATACTAAGTGTTCTTGTGTGATGCATACAGTTCTTTGCTCCCTTATTTTTTCTATTCTATACTTACCCGTTCTTCCCTTTTCTTCTTTCCCTGTATTATTCGTTTATGGTTCTATACTTAGTCGCATATTTATGCTCGCGGGTTCCCGGGGTGGTGGAGTAAGAAATTCTACATCTGAATATATCTTCACATTACGCGTCCGACCGACCGCCGTTCATTTCCATACTTAGCCAATTTTATGGCCGTGGGTTCCCACGTAGGCACTATAAAACTCCCATGCCCCGTGTTCAGGTATACATCTTGCACCCAAAACTCCGGTTTTCTACAATTCGACCCCGGACTCCTTGAAATTGCAAGCCTCACTCTGCCTACGATAAATTCGTCTGAACGCCCCGCCTTTCCATACTTAAGATCAATTGTTGTTGTGTGACGCATAAAGTTCTTTAATCCCTTTGTTTTTCCTCTTCTATACTTGCCGATTTTTCCCTTTTCTTCTTCCCCTCTATTATTTGTTTCTGCTTCTATACATAGTCGCATGTCTATGCTCGCGGGTTCCCAGGGTTGCGGACTCATAAATTCTATATCCATCTATATCTTCACATCACGAGTCTGACCGACCGTTGTTCGTTTCCATACTTAGCCAATTTTATGCCCACCGGTTCCCAGCTAAGCCCTATGGAACTCTCATGCCCCGAATTCTCATGCCCCATAGTAAATGTGTTTCTATCGCTTGATAATTATAAGACAAAGTGTTCTTGTGTCAAACATAAAGTTATTTTCTCCCTTTCTTTTTTCTCCTCTATACTTAGTCGCATTTCTATGCTGTCGGGTTCACGGGTGGCAAACTCACAAATTCTATATCCATTTATATATGGACATCACGAGTCCGATCGACTGCCTTTCGTTTCCTTACTTAGCCAATTTTATGGCCGCGGGTTCTCGAGTAGGCGTTATCGAACTCGCAAGCCCCGTGTTCGGAGCATACATCTTGCACCCAAAACTTGGGTGATCTACAATTCAACCACAAACTACTCAAATTCGCAAGCCTGGCTCTACCTACGATGACTCCGTCTGACTACCCCACCTTTCCATACTTAGTCGTTTCTTCAAAGTTTCGCGGGTTCACAGACTCCCGGGTTCAAAAAAGTATCAAAGCATTTTTCACTCCCCTCCATCCCCGCCACCTTCGCCCCTTCCCAATGCACATTAATTATGATTTTACTAGTGAGATCTCACCACAGATGTTGGAAAAGATTGGCATTAATAAGAGGAAAGCTCGAGGACATCTCCCATTAAAATGCATTAATGGGGGAATACTATGGAATTTGATTAGTTTCTTTCTGTCAATCTTGAATTCACAAAAAAATGTTGTTTATTTTAGTTTTTTTAAGGCATCATCATAGCAAGAATGCAATATTGTGCTAGCCCATTGTCATCTACAAAGGTGTTGACATTATGCCCCTCTTTAGTATTGTGCATATATTATAGGTTCACATATTTGAGAGTATGCTTGCATATGAAAATGTTGATCCACCCTTCGAATTTGAACATAGTTTTCATTTGGGCCACAAAGAATACTAATAAAATAAAATAATATGAAAATTGTTTAAGTAAATATAAACAAATTATCTTCTAACTTGAACCTAATTTTGTCAAGATCCAGGTATATTACATAGTTGACAATGTTTTTCCCATAGTTAATGTTTATGCCCACTAGTTCCCGGATTCCCACTATCGAACTCTCATGCCACTATTCTGTCATATACATCTTGCAACAAAAACTTTTGTTATCTACAATTCGACCCCGGACTCCTCGAACTTGCAAGCTTCACTCTACCTACGATGAGTCTGTTTGCATTTGTGTGACTGCCCTGCCATCTTCGCGCACTTTCCAAATGAAAATTGATTACACTTTTATTAGCTTTGAAAATATTGGCATTAATGAGCGAAAAGATGGACGACATCTCCCATTAAAATGCATTAAACAAAGATTTACAGGAGATTATATTACCATCCTCCAGTGTTCATTCTAAATACTATCACACAATTACTGCCACATGTAGCAATATAAACAAATATTCATCAAAACATTATATTTTCTCACATGCACCCCACGTGCACCCCAGTCGCCTGAAGTAAGCCATATTTGGATCCATCAACTAAACCTCCCTATTATCAAATTGGCAGAGGTCAATATTATGGCATTTGATTTTTTTTTATTTTTTATTTTTGTGTGTGGATCTTGAGCTCAGAAAAATTGTTATTTACTTTAACTTTTTGAAGGCATTGTACCTCGTCTTTCCATACTCATTCGATTCTTCAGCTCCTGTTGTCACAAATTCGGGGGTTCTCGGGCTTCGAGGCACACAAAAGTTTCGAAGCAATTTTTTCTCCCGTCCATCCCCGCCACCGTCATGTGCTTCCCAATGCACATTAATTATGCCTTTATTAGTGACAACTCACCAGACACATCGAAAACATTGGCATTAAAAGGAGAAAAGGTCGAGGACATCTCCCATTAAAACACATTGAACTAAGATTTACCGAAGATTGTATTATGATGTTGCAGTGTTTATTTTAAATACTATGAGAAGCAAAGGATACTCGTCCCCTTCTACCCAGAAAAAAGTTATCTTGACATCTGGAATTGCAGGAGTAGATTGTGTCCCCGAATTTTTTTACTTTAAGGAGTTGGTCACGTGCTGCGCCGAGAACTATATTCTGAACCAATAGATTATCCAATTGGACAACCATTCCCAACCCTCCCTATCACTTCAAGTATTTCGAAAGATGTTAAGAATTCTCGACCCAACACCTACTTTCAAGGGCAAGAATTGCAGAAAGTTATTAAAGAAGCATGATAATGAATTGGACCTCTTGTCGAAGTTCTTAGAGAAACCAACGACCGCTCCCAGGGACATGGCCATATTACAGGTTAGTGCATTTAAAATCCCCTTGTGAGATCGGAAGAGC
>CBVK0102475420.1:0-26756 GCA_900067695.1 Picea abies
GTTGTCATATACAAAGGTATCATAAGGGATCTTATTGGATTTAATAATCACGACCTTAGTTTTATCAATATTAACGGTCATACCCATATTGGAGCAAAACTCCTTGAGGATTCTTAGTTGGTTTTCAAGATTATGGGGACTCCTTGCCATAAGAACGATATCATCGGCATAAAGAAGAAGATTGATGACTATACCAATGAGAGTAGGGCCGACACAACCTGCTTTTTCCAAGCATTCTTCTAACTTATCAATGTATATATGCCAAAAAGGGTAGGGGACAAGGGACACCCTTGTTTGACTATGATATTGCAGTTAATCTCTTTTGACCAACCCTTAGTGTTTTTAAACTTAGCAATAACGTTCTCATACATCCTTATTGCAGCAGCCCTCAACTCGAGAGGCACTTTTATCTCTTCCAACCTATTCCAAAGGTTTTTCCTAGGAACCACGTCAAAAGCTTTTCTAAAGTCAACAAAACAACAAAAAAGATTGGTTTTAGTATTGAGGAACTCCTCTGCAATGATCCTAAAGGTAACAAGATGGTCCACAGTTGAATGATATCTCCTAAACCCAGCCTGGCCTTTATCTCTTTTACCGTGACTTTCTAGCCAAATGCTAATCTTCTTTTCCAAAATAATTCCATAAAGCTTGGCTAAAATCGGGCTAATCATAATGCTCCTATAATTAGAGGGAATGTTTTTATCCCCATTTTTAAAAATAGGAACAATGAGGTTTTGCGTCAACAAATCAATGTATTAACATTGGTCTAGTTTCTAACAATCTCAAATCAATCAATAAGATGGACAAAATTAAGAAAGAAAATGGGAAGAAAAAGAAGATAATCTTTTAATTTGCAAAACCCTCAATTAAAACAAAAAAACAACAACAACAACAATTACCCCACTATCAATACATCTAATCACAATCAAACATTATAACTTAATTAAAGCATATTTATTATGGTTATTATGGATAAAAGTTAAAGATTATTTTCAAAAGATCTAGATTTAAAGTTTAAAAAATTAAAAAATATAATTTACATCATTTTAATGTAACACTTATTTCATTTTTTTGGATGTAAGAAAACAAGTGAACAGTTCAAAATCTAGAGATATTTGGTAAGAGTGAAATTTACCAGCCTTACAAACCATCAACATTAATGGCAATAAGTCAATGCACATTCATGAAAATAAACCAATAATAAATGCCCTTAGTGTTAATGGAGAACTAAGTTGTGATACATTTTACTATTTTCCAAAAAAAACATAAAATTTATTAATGCTTAACGTTTTGAAGATTGAATTGTATGAGAGGTTTTGAAATATCCTAGGTTTAGATGCTCCACATATCATCTAAGACAAATAAACAATAAATAAAATGTATTTCTAAAAAATTTAAACATCAGACAGAAAGAAAAAACACATCTCCATATATTTAAAACATTATTAAATATAAATACAATTAACTAATTTAAAAATTAATTATATTAATTATAACATTGATAAAATCCAACATTTCTCATTTTTTTTAATTAAAATTATTTTGTTATAACTTAATCAAAACAAATCTTGCCATACATAAAAGTTAAAGGGTACTTACAAGGAAACCGTGTTTAAACCTTATAAAAATCTTGTCATACATAAAAGTTAAAAGGTCCTTACAACAAAACCATGTTCAAACTACATATATTGATATGTTAAGATTGAACATATTATGTTCAATCTTAAAATCATTATTTGTTACTATTTGAATTTGTTACTAAATATATGTAGAGAACTAAATTCAATTCATATTACTACATATATTTAGAAAACTACATGATTTAGTAACAAATTCAAATAGTAGTTAATTTAGAAATTAATTAGGATATTCATGGGAGTTAAATAATAAATTAGTAAATATTAATGAAATTTAAATAATAAATTATTTAGTTATAAATTATTATGTAAATAATTAATAAAGATGGATAAGATATATATAATAATTTCATATTTAAATTTAAACTACAAATTTATAACATTATTCTTTTGAAATTAAACAATTTAATAATCAATTTGTAAAAATATTTATATTTAAATTTTAATAATGTAAGAAAATCAATACTTACATATAAGTTTCCATCAACTTAATCACAAGTTTACTTTGTAGGTATCACTTTTCGTCTAATTTTATTTTACTAGCTCTTATGAATTTACAAAAACCTACACACATTTCCTATAAATCTCACCACTTAACTTCCTTTTTATTTCTAAATTAACAGCCTATTCCCCAACCTTCCTCTTTGGAGCTTCAACGACTTGTGGGTCTTCCTTGCAAACTCTTAACGATGAAACTCAACATTACAAATTGGTTTAGAATCTAAAATGTCACAATTTGAAGTACATCTCATCATAACTAAGACGAGTGAAGGTTATATATTTTGCTATGGTGATTTAAACTTTGCTATCAAACCAACATTTTTATATATTTTAAGACAATTACAAAAAATAAATTATAAAAATAAATAATAGAAAAAATTAAAAACATGAATAAACATAAAGTCGGATATCTTTGCCATTTATTCTCATGCTATTTTGGACGATGTTTTTATTTCAACAATGATTTCATAAATACCTTATGCTTTGTTATCAATGGCATACATTTGTCCCTCATTATAGGTTTTACTCCTCAATTATACCTTTTCGACGAGGTATCGAAGACCCCAAACAAAGATCGTATACAAAATTTACGCCCTCGAGAAGTTGACGTATCAACTACCCTCATCGGGGCCCACAAACCTTTTAGCGTTTCATCTCCCAGGGTTAGGGTTTTGGATGTTCAGGGTTTTCTCATTTATGCTTTATGTTAAAAAATCCTTTGGATCTTCATTTTAATCATCTTCTTGTGAATGAGCGTAGCCATCACATCTCTTCTTAGAGATAAGTTTCCACCGTTCTAGTGAGTTCATTCACTCTGTATTTTTATAGTTTTTGTACATTTCTCTCATTAATAGAAATTGTGTGTTATGGTATCTCTGTGTTTCTTGCAATATCTTTGTGTATTTCCTTGTTATATCTCTGCCTTCATTTCGTTCTCAAAATAATCTGGATCAAAATCAAGTTAGGTGGGGGTTGCTACAGAGACCGTGTAGACCGAAAACAGTGAAAGGTGAACAGGGAGAGAAGGTGTTATGTCTTATTGTTCTTTTGTTGTTTGATAGAAGTTGCTTTGTGCATCGTGCAGTTTCTTTTGTTGTGTTTCTGGTTTTTGCAAGGGCAAGTCAAGTGGGCGGGAGGTTGTTACAGAAACTGTGTAATTCAAACGCAGTCGAAGGTGAGTAGGGAGAGAGGGTATGTTTCTTTGAGGTTTTATTGTTTACTTTTTTTTTGGTTGCTTGATATGTTTATCTACTATGTCATATGTTATTGTTCATAGAGACAGAGTTGTTGTGCATTTGCAAGTGTCGAAAGTGACGAGTTCCAAGAGTTCTAATTTTGGGGTTGTGGAAATGTGCATCAGAGTGTAAGAAATCATTTAAATTATATGCTATATGTCAGGGAAAATTAGGTTGTGATTGTTATTTTGTGTCTTTTTGTTGTCGGCTTGTATTTTTCATCTTGATTTCCATTTGATTGATGCTATGGAGATGGTGTGGGTGTAAGGCTAGGAAGCAATGCATTATTTTTCATGTGTTGTGAAGCAATGTTTTTTTTCAGATTGGTGCATTGCACTGTGTTTCATGTGTTCTCTTTCTGTTGGGGATTTAGTAACAATGTAATCAAATATAGTTCAGAGAGAGGGGGGGATTTTTGTAGTTTTCCCAGAGGCTTTTGCTATGAACATATGGAAAAACTGGATTCGTCTATGTCTTACACATCTCGGCAGAGGTAGATGAGTATCGTCGATACAACGATTGTTGTGTATTTAAAGGTAGAAAAAGGAGAAAGTTTGTCACACATGACACTCCCATGTGGATTTCTATAGGTTACACCCTCTAGAAACACTAGGGTCAACTCCGGTAGTGTGTGATGTCAAGGGTCAACTCCCTTGACATGTCCTCATGTTCTCTCCACATGGGACATTGGGCTATAAGCCCAAACACACTTATCCCTTCTCGGATAAGTGTCCCACTTGTCCCTTCTCAGATAAGTGTCATCAGAGATCAAATCAACTCAGTCACAGAGGAGTACGATCTGGAGAATGTCTGGGGAAGTTGCAAACATCAACACTCCCTCTCAGCGAGGGATGCATTCTTTTCCGCACCAATTATGTCACAGAAGTACTTGAACTTCATCTTGGTTTGGTAAGAATATTAGCAACCTGCTCATGTGTAGGAAGGTACAATACCAATACTTCCTTCCTCTGCACCATGTCTCGTATGTAATGGTACTTGATCTCAATGTGGTTCGATTTGTCATGAAACACTAGATTATCTGAGATATTCACACAACTTTGGTTACCATAATGACTAATGGTGGAATCCAACACATGTTCGAATAAATCTGCAAGGAGCTTGCGAAGCCACACTGCTTCATGGACTGACATACTTAATGCAATGTACTCTTCTTCTGTTGTGCTCAAATCCACAGAAGTATGTTTCCTACTACACCAGGAAACCATGGAAGATACCAAAGTGAAGCAACACCCGAAGGTGCTCTTTTTATCCAATGCGCTCCCTGCCAGAGTCAATACATTTCTGTCATATCATATCAATACCGGAAGTATATCTCAGACCATGTCCAATTGTGCCTCACAAGTATCTCAACACATGCCTCGTAAACAATCCAGTGTGTCTATCTCGACTGAATTATAAATTGGCTAAGTGCACTCATTACATATCAAATATCTGGTCTGGTGTTAATCAGATACATCAATGATCCAATCAGTTGTTTGTACAGGGTTGGATCAATTTCGTCGGAATCGGAAGAAGACACACTTAGTTTCTTCAGATTCATCACCATTGGTGTAGCCATGGGCTTCAAGTTCAACATCCCAAACTTCTTCAATATCTCAACTATATACTTCCCCTAACTCGGGAAGATCTCATCAGTTCTCTACCACACCTCTAGTCCCAAGAAGTAGTGCATCATACCAGGTCCTTCATCTTAAACTTAGAGGCCAACGCATACGTGCATTCAAAAATAAGGCTCTTTGTATCGGTGAGGAATAAATCATCAACGTAGAGGACCAAAATCAGGGACTCACCATTAACAGTATTATAGTACATGTTGGGATTGATAACACTTTTGTTGAAGCCTAAAAATCATCAGGTGTCCATCAATCCTCGCATACCAAGCTCAAGGTGGTTGCTTGAGTCCATACAAGGCCTTCTTCAACCTGCACACATGAGACTTTGTCTCATGTATCATGAAACCATATGGATACTCGATGTATACTTCTTCCTCAATATCTCCACTGAGAAAGGTTGTCTTTACATCCATCTGATGTACTCTCCAACCCATGGATGTTGCAAGGGAAATAATCATCTGGATAGAAGTGTATTGAGAAACAGGAGAAAATGTCTCCTCATAATCTATTCCCTCCTCCCGAGAGAATCCTCTAACAACAAATATCATTTTGTGCCTCTCGATGCTCCCATCAACTACGTGTTTGATCTTGTAGATCCATTTGGAAGTCACTGCAAACTTCCCCTTGGGTCTCAGAACAATATCCCACACATCATTATTCATGATGGATTGATACTCCTCCGTCATGGCATCTCTCCATACTAGTTGACTAGATGCCTCCTCATAAAAAGAAGGCTCAGAATCAATGATGTGGCTCATAGTTGTAGCATAGCACGAATATACCTAAGGTCTCTTTCTCTTTCGGAAGGTACCATGAGGAGTTGCATGTCTTTCTGCCTCTTGCAGAGTCTGACGAGCCCATGCAAGTATCTTCTGACCTACTGCAATATCTCTGGAAACATTAACTGGAGCTACAGGATCAATGGGATCAATTGGCTCAATTGTCTCCCTCTGAAAGGGAATGTCATCTTGGACCTTATTTGACATATAAAGGTTTCCTCATGAAACCAATGTCTAATACATATCAAGGTTCCCTCATGGACTCAATGTCTCACAAGACATATTGAGGTTTCCTTGTGAAACCAATGTCTTGGTTCATTCATCTTACCATCTGAGACACATCAGGATGAAGTCTACACCATCTTGCTCATTCGTGTGCTGAAGCTTAGCTGCTTCATCTGCACCATGTCTTGGATGAAATCCTACGAGAAGCCTCTAAAGCCTCATTGCTTCCATGACTTGCGTAATTGGCTACGATATATTCTACCTCTACAGTATTGAGTGTTATAGAAGTCTGCTTCCACGAATCCTGACTAATCTCAAGTTGAGGCAACACCCTCTGGTGTGTTTTACGTCAACTACACTCTCTGCCTGGTCAGAACTGTATATCTCCATAGTGTTTCTTCATCTCCTGAGACATATTCAACTGTACCACACTAGTACACTTGCTTTGCTACAACTTAGTCTTCTCAAATCACAAGCTGGATTAGGGTGCTTACTGCAAATCACTATCTGGCTCTTTTCTTTAAGAGTAGGTCCTCCACTCTCTATGCAACTACTCCCTCTGTGATCCTGCAACTACTCCCTTTGGGACTTTGTAACTGCTAAGCACTAAGACTGAGAGTAGCTTCTCTACTCTGTCAGCAATTGCCCTCCTCTGGGAATGCTCTCTGTGGAACTGGCTCCTCCACTCTCTCCTGGAACACACCGATGTGACCATTCTCCTTGATGATGAAACAATTTCCAACATGGGAGTGAGTGTAGAGATGTTAGATTTGTTAACACCATATTACTCAAGTTTTCCAATCCATTCCATCTTAGGAAACTAAATAGATGTGGCATGACACCTTCTTGTTGGACAAAAGATGAGTTATAATTTTTTTTTGAGAATTTCGTCGAATGTCCACCATCAAGAGTCAAGCAATCACTCGAGGTAGTTGGAACTTCGCCATCTAAATACGTGAATGATATTCAACTCACTTAAGCGTGAATGTGGATTAGTGGAGAACCGATCCATATAAGTCAGATCAAATCTTTTGAAAAACTCTTCAATATAGTCCCTATGACCCTGAAGTTCCAAAACTCTTAACTTTCATAGACAAATGTAAGACGGAGAACTTGTGGGCCCGAGCTGGAAATTGCGCAAGCGAAGCCATACCAAATCCTTTGAGAGCTCCCATGATTCCAGCACATACGACAAATCTATGGGAACTTCCAACACAAATAGATGGACACATTCACATCTGGAAAAGGAGAAATCTGGTGGAGTCTCATATTTCGAGGTCTGAATTCCCTATACATGTAAATGTGATGCGTTGTGGCAATTCCCCAATTCAAATATATCCATGGAGGAGCTAACCCGCAGTGGGTTACGTGTTGGCAACATCCAAAAATCTTGTCGGGCAATATGTCTTTCCAATTCCCTAAGTTGATCGTGCATTGCAATATTATAACCCCGATACTTGGAGAGATCATTGTAATCGGTCATTGGATCCTCTCGTTTATTGCATTCAATTGCACCATCTGACTACACATCATAACGAAAGTCCACAAGGAATTTTTGATGGATCCTTTCAAGGGAGTGCACAATATTGATGCCTTATAATCCTTCCAAGACTCTAATCGCTAATTCTATTTCTTCTCCCACTGAGAAACAATCTATTGTTTTTTATTCATATTTACTTTGGCCCTCCCGTGAGGGAGTCAGCCCAGTCCTTCTCTGATACCATGTTGGTTTTTCTTCATATGAGAAATGATCGATATATTATTACAATGATGAGTGTTTCATATATAGGGAACATATGGTGACCATCCATGAAAGGATGTGTCCCTTGAATAATCTATAACTATTTATTATTATCATTTACTTATTATATATGATATTTAATCATCAATAATTATATTATTAATTATTATTCTAAGAGAATGTCTTCCCGATGTTGTCCAAACGTCAACAGTGTGGATAATTCATTGCAGATGTTTCTACGTTGTTGGCTTGTATTTTTCATCTTGTTTTACAATTGATTGATGTTGTGGTGATGGTGCAGGTATAAGGTTAGGGAGCACTGCATTATTTTGCATTTGTTTTAGTGCAATGTTGTTTTTATATTTTTGCGTTGGACTATGCTTCATTTGTTGTTATTGTGTTGAGAGTTTGATTGTAGTGTAGGTAGTAATAGTTCAAAAAGATGGAGATTTTGAAGTTTGCTTAAAGGATTTTGTTGTGTGAGATTCATATCTATGCAAAGGGAGGATATATGGCTATTCAAAAACTTTTGTCCAACATCAAAAGTGGTCAAGTAAAAAGGCTTGTGACAAAAAGATTGTTCAAATAGTTCACGGATTTGGGTTTACAACAAGGCGAAGAGCAGGATGCCAATTTGCTAAAATGTCTTATACAGATATTGGATAGATTTCAGATGGAAATAGCAATCATAAAAAACCATGGGGAAGTTTACAGAGAGGCAACATATTTACTTGGGACTACTTCTAGATGTGTGGCGTTTGCTCCTAAATTAGAGCAAATAATTTTATTATAAATCAATGATGTATTTTGAAAATTATGTCCCTTGTCACAATGAAGGATGCAGAACTATTGGAAATGTTATGGAGTGGGAGGGTGACCTGTGTAGGTTCTTGACATAAGGCATAAAAATAGATCGTATTAAGTACGCCAAGTATAGTAGTGCGGGGTGGACGAGGATTTTAGACTTTGGACCCTTTTGTTGATTATGCATGCAACTTATGGTCTAAGTTAGGGAGCAGTGCATTGTTTTGCATGTGTTCTAGTGCTTTGTTTTTTAGGATGGTACATTGTATTGTGTTTCATATGTTCTTCCTTTGTTGGGGCTTTGATTGTAGCATAGGCAGATATAGTTTGGAAAGACAGAAATTTTGCAATTTTCCTAGAGGCATTTGCTATGGATATATGGCGGTAGTTTGTTTGGCTATGTGTTGGGAATTTGGGCAGTGGCAGATGGGTATCATTGGTAGGGACAATGTTGTGTGTTTTCAATGCTTATGTGGATAATTCATGTGAGTTCTGGTCGTGTTTTCCCATGCATATGTAGGGAGAATTGTGATAGGTGATGTAATTTGGATGTAATAGGGGATGCAATTTGAACTTTGACGGATTTGCAAGGAAAGGCCAATCATTTTGAGCTTTGGTGATGTATGAGAGGCATAGTTGTGTAGAACGTTAAGATATAGCTATTTTAAAACCACCGTCTGACCTCAAAATTGGGCAAGTAGAAGGCTCGTGAGAATCAAATTGTTGAAATAGTTAGAAGAACTAGGATTACGATAAAGCGAAGAGCAATATGCCAATTTTCTAAAATGTATTTTACAAATATTGGATACCTTTTGAGTAGTAATAGCCATAATCAAAAATTGTGGAGCAGTTTACAAATAGGGAGTATATTTTCTTGGCATTGTTTCTATAGGTGTGGCATTTCATCCTAAAACATAGCAAATCAATTTATTGTAAATCAGTCATCTATTTTGTAAATTACGTCTCTTGTCACAATAATGGTATGCAACTATTGGAAATGTTGAAGTGCGGGAGGGTGGCATGTGCAGGTTCTTTGTACAAGGACTATAAACAAATAGTTTTAAGTACGTGAAGTATAGTTCTATGTGGTGGGGGATTGTTGTAGACTTTCGACCCTTGCCCTGAGAATTCACGCAACTTACAGTATGGAATTTGCAAAGTTGGTTGCATAGAGACTTGTGCAACTGGAAGAGAAATTTCATCATAACTTTTGCATAGGGCTATGCTACATATAGTCGATACTTTGTCTATTTAGCACCTGGTTTATATTCAAATCTTGTGCAGAGAATGATACGTCTATTGTTTACACATTGTCATAGTTTCGCATCTAGCATCATGTTTGATGGTGGGTAATGTATGCATAGTGAAGTTACTTAGACTCATTCATATTTGCATTTACATTGGTGTAGTGTTTAAGCAAACGATTTCTTGCTTATGAGTTGTATTGTTGGAACAAATGGTTGAATGAGATATTCTTGATGTGCATTATATAAAAAACATTTTATTTTGTTACTTGCATATTTTCCAAAGATAGATGAGTCGCAAAGTTGTCATCGTGTCAAGGCCAATAGTAGGATTCACATCGGCCAAAATGTCTTTTACACATATTTCGAATAGCAGTAGCAGTAATAAAAACCCATGTAGCAATGTACAAATAAGCAACACATTTTATTTGCAGTGTTTCTAGATGGGTGTTCTTCCATCCTTGATTGAAGAAAATCAATTTACCATAAATTGAGGACCAATGTTACAAATGACATTCCTTGTGGAAATCAAGGATGTGAAGCTATTGAAAATGCCTAAGGGCAGAATTTTAGCAATACGGGAGAGTGGCCAGCATTGGGTCTCTGCACAAAGCTTAAAAAATAGACTACCTTAAGTGCACCAAGTATATCTATGAACATATGGTAGCACTATGTGCAGGGATTTCTGGTTCAGGTTGGTAGTGACAAAGGAATATGGCTAGAACAACCAGCACTGTGTATTTTCAATGCTTGTGCAAAGAATTCATGCCACTTATTTTTCTGTATTTTGGTATTTGTTATTGCAAAAGTTATGTCCAACACCGAAAGTGGTGAAGTAAGAACAATTTTGAGTAGCAACTTATTGAAATTCAAATAGATCGTAGAGATGGTATTACCCCAAATACAAGAGCAAGATTTCAATCGATTAAAATGTCTTTTATACATATATCATCTACCTCTGGAATAGGAATAATCATAATCGAAAAGCATCGAGTAGTTTGTAGACAAGCATTTCATTTTCTTGTCATTGTTTCTAGATGCATGCCCTTCCATCCTAAAAAGGGGGCAATAAATTTATCATAGATCAGTGACCTAATTTGTGAAATGGGTCACTTGTCACAATGGTGGATACATCAGTATTAGTAATGTGAATTTGTTGAATTATAGCAAACTGCGAGGATGTCTGATGCATATTGTTCACACAACGCTTGAAAATAAAGGGTGTGTAGTACACCGAGTATCATTGTGTGAACTGGACGAGGATTCAAAATAGACCAAGGGAATGCTTCTCCTATTTTTAGTTATTTTCCAAAATTCTAGAGTTTTGAGCATTGGGCTAAGAATTCATGTCACTTATGGTGTCTCATTTTCAAACTTGGTTGCACAGACGCTTGTGTGATTGGAAAAGCGAGGTGACCAGTGCTTCTACATAGATGTATAGTGCACAGACGGGATTCTTTGTCTATTTATCACTTGGTATATATTCAAATCCTATGTGGAGAATGGTTACGTCTATTCTTCACGCAGTGCCATAGTTCTTCATCTTGTATTATGTTTGATAGTGTGTATTTGATGCGTATTGCACTTGGTTTATTCAATTTTGTGTTGAAATTTCTGTTGTGTGCTAGATCGGAGCAATTCAATTTACAATAAATCAGTGACATATATTGCAAATTATGTTGCTTGTCACAATCAGGGATGAAAAACTATTGTAAGTGCGAAAGCACGAAAGTGTAGCAATGCAACAAGATGAGTCATGTGTTTTCATCGCACAACAGTTAAACATAGGTTGTCTTAGGTAGACCAGGTATAAGTATGAACATGTTTCATCACTAGGTGCAGACATGTCTTGTGCACTTTGGAAGTGGCAAAAGAGTATCGCTAGCACACAGAGTACTATGTATTTTCAATGCTTGTGCAGAGAATTCATGGAGCTTATTATTCTGCAGTTTTTCACGAGCTATTGCAAAAGCTTCGTCTAACCTCAAAAGAAGCAAAGTAAGAAGGATTTTGAGTAGCAAAGTATCCAAGAAAAATAGATCACAGACCTAGAATTTCTCGATAACCAACTACAAGATGTGAATATGCCAAATTTTGTTTTACACATATATCGGTTAGACCATGGAGCAGTTTACAGATAAGCAACACATTTTCTTCGCACTGCTTCTAGATGTGTCACGTTTAGCCCTAGTGTGTAGCCTTTAATGATAGTTTATGTTGTATGCATAGTATAGTTACTTGGTTTTATTCAAACTTGCATTTGCATTGGTGGGTTGTTTATGCACAACCAGTTGTCTTTTATTAGTGTTGTTGTTGGATCAAATTGTTGAATGGCATATTCTCGATGTGCATCATAGATGCAAAAAAAAATTGAGTTCTTGATTCATATTTTTCTTTTTTCATGGGTAGAGTAAATTGGGTAAGATTCATCTCAGAAAAAATATATATAGAAATGGACTCAAAGATAAACAGAGACAAAAACAAGGTATGCTTTTTCGAGATATTTTTTTGTAGGGTTAATTATAATATGTGTGTGTGTGTGTGTGTGTGTGTGTGTTTCCTAGTTTTTGAATGCCATAGTCGTAAGTTGAACATTGTCTGAGTGACAAAAAAGTAAGTTGAATAAAAGCATGTTTTCATATTCTTGCTACATATTTAGGAATTTATTGTTTCTATGTTGGATCAAGAAATTGTGTGGGGCATTGATAGTAGTTGATGTGGTAGATGTTCAGGTCGTAGAGAGAATAAAATATTGGTAATTCGCATTATCTTTTCATCTCGCTCCCATTGATCTGCATTGTTGTTTGACTGGTTCGATGTGCATTGTATCGAAACAAACACCTGTGTTAAAAAGGGCAATAGTGAAAACAAATAAACATGGAACAAGAGCTATAGAGGTGCATTTTTCTAATTCAATTGGTGTGTTATTCATTTGTTTCCCCTTAACATTGTGTATTTCATGCAATTTTGACATAAGGGTTTATTTATGTGTTCATTGGTTTTGGTTTACTTCTTTCACATGAAAATGAAATAGAGAAATTGCAAGAGAGAAATAAGTAACAAGCAATGCAGGAGAGGAAACTGAAGAAAAATGTTCCAAAAGAAGGTATTCCTGCATGTTAAGTACCAGAGATATGAATACACAATCACATACAATGATCCAAGATCAATATAGAATAAATCTTCACTTTATTTTTATGAAAACCCTTATGGTAGGGAAACACCATACAATGGATCATATTATGGAAGGGATCCTCTTATGTTCAATTGCCTCTTCGAGGAGGAATACTTCTATTGAGCTGCCACTCACAATACAATAGTCTCTTCATGTCTCGTTACATTGCTTGAACCCCTTTATATAGTGCTACCAACCACCTAAGAACATTCTAGAGGAGGAACCTTCTAGAAGCAGAACCTTCAAAGAAGCCATCTTCATTTATTATATCTAACTACCCTAGTGCGCCTTATTTAATATTGTATTGGACCTATTCCACCTTACATTGAATGGCCTCTATTATTATCACTATCGGCGTGTTATCCCCATTTTGTGGGATAACTAAGGAGATTATTTCTCGAGGCCCTCAGGTTGCAGATATGGAGTGTCGAGAGACTACATGACCAGCAGTATACATTTGCACAGATGGAGACCCTTCTCACCACCATAGAGGTCATGGATTTTCAAATGGAATACACCACACCAATTGGATTCTAAGAGGAACTGGCCCTTTCTCCATGAGCTACAAGTTGTGTATTATGGTAAGTGTCATTTTAATATTTGAGGCATCTGAGTATGTTGTATCTTAGACTGCTTTAGATTTCACGACATATGCGTGGACATTATGCTTTTTGCCCTGTTTCACCTTTGTGGTTGACATTGTTCCCTAGTAAGTGGTCTTCCTTGTGAATGGTTTTTATACTAGGAACTCCCTTGAAGATCCATCATACCGTTCCCGACCATACTTACCACTTTTCATCACTTAAACCCCCAATTTCCTTATCTCTTGGGATTTTAGGGTGTATTGACCCAAGAAGGGGTTGTCCCTAATTTTATGGGAAGTAGAGGCTAAAGGCCTAGAGGGATTATTGTTGGGTAAAAGATAAAATCCTATATATAAACCTTCCAGATGCTTCACCTAGGGATCCCCCAAGAAATCAATGAAACGCTTATCTATAAGAAAAAGGGGACCCACAAGAATTATGAATATGAATGCTTAGGGGGTTAGTTGGAGGATAGGAGGTCTCATCATGACCCAGCCTATCATGATCATGGATATCTAGCGGTATGACACTACCATCATCTGGCCACCAAGCCAGGGTAGTGGCTCTCAGTTGCATAGTTGAGAGAAAGGGGGTCTCGCCATGAGCCATCCTTCTCAATTCAAAAAACGTATTTGTGAGTGAAACTATCATTATTTGGACACCAAACCAAGACAGTGGCATTCAACTCATCCTTAAAACATGAAAGAAACAAATAATGGAAAAATGATGGGCTTGGAAAATATTTCAATGCAAACGAAGGTGCCACACACCCTCTACAAAGGCCCCCATGAATGAGACACTACAACCCCTTGTATGTCATGAACCCCATGCCCATTGAGTCTTGATCCTTAACCAATTCATCCAATTCACATAGCTTAGAGAGGGATCTCTTGGAAACACTCTTTGACCTAGGGAAATATCTACCCAATAGGACATCTCATTAACCCACCCATATCCAAGCTTGGCAATTCACATAATGTCTTT
Organism: Picea abies; assembly: GCA_900067695.1. Lineage (NCBI taxonomy): Eukaryota > Viridiplantae > Streptophyta > Pinopsida > Pinales > Pinaceae > Picea > Picea abies. The sequence continues at coordinate 14,544 of CBVK0102475420.1, forward strand.
GAGCACTTAATTGTTTGACAGGGTAATATTTGATGCACATGCTTAGGTAGCTCATTTATTGACTTGATTTACTTATCATGACATTTTGACTTGATATCCTTGGAGGGAGTGCTTCTTTGTCTTTGCAGGACCTAGTTGATGGACAATTTTGGAAGAAGAATCCTAGCTTGGGCTTCCATGGGGCTTGAATCCCACGGTTGGATGCCAAGGGCCCGAATGTTGGATGAGAGAAACATACCTTTGGAGGCATAGAAGACATTTTGGATGACATATCCTATCCATCACATGCCAAACATTTCTCCTAGGAGAGTAAAAATGTCACCTTTGGAGGCATGATGTCACCTAGGAGGGCTAGGGTTTGGTGGGGAGGTTATCATTCATTGGAACAAGGACGTTTAGAGGCGAATGAGGCTTTGAACATGAATCAAATTACATGGATGCTTGACATGTGTCTTTGGGAAGCCTAACCACACTCCTCCAACACCAACGACTTGCTCCCAGTGTCAATACATCCCCTAAAGGGGTGACGTCACCTTAAGTTAGGGTTTATTTTTGTGTAAAAGTAAATTTTAAGTGAAATGTTTAATATTATTTGTGTAAAGGGTAAAGATTAGAGTTGTTGACCCCTAGTCTTTTGGTTTACCCTAAAATCATGCGGACAAACTATTCTAGAGACATTTTGTATAAACATAGATCATAAGATCTCATTTCATAACATAACTCTCCCATTATGAGAAGTATTGGACTGAAATTTTATCTCTTTGGATATTTCTCTCTCTTGTGCACTTGTTTATGTATATTTCATGTATTATTTGTTGATGTAAGTGATGTGCTAGCCTTCGAAGGTTATTCTGTTGCTATTGTGGTGGTTTGTCTTAACGTTTTCTTTGAATTGATAAGGTTTCTACATTGTTGCTATCATTTATTTGTCAAGTCAAGGTTATTTACTAGAGCTAGGTGGGAAGTATAAGGGCATACACCTCCACCCTAGTCTCCATCACTTTATGCTTACATGTTCTTGGTGTAACAAGGGTTTTCTAAGAGAAGTATAAGGGCATATACCTTTTTAGACTAAACCCTAGCTAGAGATACTTTCCTTGGGGAGTAAGAGGATTTACACCCCCAAGGAGGTAGTACCTCTAGATATTTATTTTCTTGAATCCATTAACCCTTTAATTGAAGGCACTAGTCATTTACTTGTTGCATTGGAGAAATAAATTGTTGCCTTGGTAAATCTACAAATTTCAAGTTTTAAAGTTCTCTCTTTGGGAAAGTGTTCCTTGAGCCTTTGGCTCCCTTTTACACATTATGTTGGTCATATTAGTGATCCATTGACAACATGTGTGCATGTTCCCAAAAGATCCTTTCTTCATGAGGAAAGTAACTGACTTTCTCTTATCAAAAACCCTATTAAGGAAGGTCACCGCAGGCTGCTCCATAGGCAGGGTGTGACGATGCTTGTTTGTCGCCCTCTGCTATACAACTGGCATGAGATGTCTCTGCAGGCTGCTCTATAGCTAGGTTGCAACAATTTCAAAAGGCTAAGAAAAGGTTGAACTTCACGAAAGTTCTGGAAGGGGATCTTCTAGAAGATGAGGTGGCATCTGTATGGTTGGGATCCTACTCGCTTCTCTGATTTGGTGGGATCATCCTAATCTCTTCAAACATCTCTCTTTCCCCTATATAAAGAGAGATTTCTCATGTAAAAGGCTAAGGTTAATGAACTTGGTTGATTCAAGCAAGATTAATATTGAATAGGCTAAGAATTGGATGAGGAATTCTACTTCAGTTCATACTTGACAGCTTCATTTCCGTTTATCAAGTCATTGTGGATCTTCTTCATTCAAGGATTGGAGCAAGTGTGTGTGTTGGAGCGAAGGGTTATCGGAAGGGGACCTTGCGACATCAAGGCTTTGGTTGTAATCTCCACTTTCATTTTAATATGATACAGTGATACGTTTATTTCCCATAAAACTTTCTTTGCTTTATTGTATGATTCCTTGATCACATGCATAAGTTCTCATTGAGTATATTATATTGCTTTCACTTTGGTTGCCTTGTGTTCCCTTGTAGATTCAATATCACAGGAGCACCAGAGTGGAGCTAGGACAACAATGGAAAGAGGGAGAGATATTTAAATGGTATGTTTCCCATCTCTTGCTAGATAGTAAACTCAATGATTAGAGATTAGGGAAAGCGTCATATTCTATTTTGTTTTGTTCTAGATCTAGGTGGATCTAGGGAGATATGTTTATGCCCGCATTTACCGATAAGTCCCATAACAAAATTGGATACCATACTGGGGATACGACCTCCTTTTGATTTTTTGCTTCCTATTTTCCTTTAGCCTTCCTTCCTCTGATAAATTTCATTCTTTGAATCTGTGGGTTATCCATGTGGACTCACTGGATTTAGAAGTTCCTTTAGATTTTTTGTCTTTCTTCCAAAATTTTCAAATTTACAGAGTTCGTCGCACTATACCTTATTGACAAACTGCGATGACCCTGAGATGTTGATCTCTGCTTAGCCAATCCAGTGCAACAATGTCGCACTCTGCTCTGCTAGTGGCCTGCGACGACTTTAGCTCATCGCTCTATGTCCTATACCCAGCTTGCGACGACTCCTGTAGATTTTGATGGAGTGAGTCATTTTGTCTTTTACCACCCAATTTTGCCTTAGTATCCTAGGGTGAACTTCTTATTCCCATGTTTAATTGATTCATGAGTTTGAAGCCTGCTTTTGATTTTTTTTCAGTGATTGAAAGTCTTTCTTTTCATTTTGCAAGTTTTTTACTCATTCTCATTGTCACAAGGATATAATCTCATATCTTCATCTGGGTGCTTGTTTGAAAAAGGGTCTTTGGTTTGTTTTAAAAGTTTTGGATTCATTCAGTTTGTCAGATTTTTTGTTGATTAAGAAACACTTTTTTCTTGCTTATGTCGAAAAGTTTTCTTGTCTTTTTAGTTTATGTCTACATTGTGAATTTGATTTGGGAATTGTGTTGAGAATGTCTTGATTTTCTTGGATTACATTTTCCTTTCATTATCACATATTTAATTTTTTTTTGGAAAGGAAGAACTAAATTCACTTATTCTTTTAGTAATCTCTCGTAAGAAAATTTTTACATTCGAAATATTTTTAAAGAGAAGAAATTGCAAAATTATGTAGTTCATGATTGCTTGGAATTGTATTCATTTGAAATTAGAGAAATTGTAATTGGTAGCTTGTTGTACTTAAAAAGAAATACCTTCTACCTACTATAACTAGAGTTCATTGAATTGAAAATTGCACATTCATCTCTTTTTGTATTTTATTGGGTCACGGTCTCAACTTCATCAATTTCATTTCCATCTCCCTTTTTGAGTAAACAACAACCTCTAAAACACAGTGTAAATTTAAAATTTATTAGTAACTTTTATTTTCTAGGGATCTTTTTCACCAACATTAGCTATGATAGCGCTTTGGAATAGGTTGTGAGGTACATTTTCCAAAGCATCAAAACACACAATAGTATCTTGTGATAGGGAGAGTTTCAAATCCAATTGATACATTTTGTCCTAGTAAGCCTTTCTCACACAAGGGTCAAACCTGAGGTCGCATTAAGACTGGAAAAGTTACTCACCCTACTTTGTTGGTCTTAGTGTAGAGATTGTGTGTATTATGGGGGTCGCTTGAAGGTATACCCACAATTATGAGTGGAAGCCTTTCGAGTTGATTTTGGTGACCACATGGATCACCCAGGAATTAGTGTTATAGTTGGTGACCTTAGTAGCCTATCTCTTTAGGGTCTTTACATGAGGTGATTGTGGAGGGGCAAGTCTTCACGGTACCTGGAATCAAAATTGGCCAAACTCACTCGGGCTCCTCCCACGATTATGTGTGGGAGATTGCACCAGGGTGTAAGTGCGTTAAGCAGGTCGTCAACGTAAATTTTCCGCTCACTTATCCCATCCCCTTCTTGTCTTTATTTCGCGACGTTAGATTTCATCACAAACTAGTGAATTCAAAATAAGAAAGTTTGTTTTCTTGGTTTGATTCCTAGATTTTACTAGTGAGGGTTGTTTGTTTCCTCTAGTCGGCCATAGATTTTCTTAGTTCTTTACTTGGCTGAAGAAACATCAGCCTTCGTCATTCACATAGGATGAAAGGGTTACCCCCAGAAGATCCAGAAGGTTACCAACATTTTCCTCCTAACTCACCAGAAGGATCTCTTGAGGGAGTAGTCAATAACGACGTAGCTTCTAAGGTTGAGAGCAGACACTCTTTAGAAGGATTTCGAATTGTTTCGTACTCTTTAGAGGCATTCAAACTTACCCCTCTTATACCAGACACACATATACTTCGGATGAAATCATCCAGGGAAATTTTTGTTGTTGACAACATTGAAGTACCTACTGGACCTAACACTAGATCTAGAGTACAGAAACCACTTTTTCAAACTGAATCATTTAGGACCCCGGATCACACTGTTGGAACTTCTAATTTTGGTTATATCCCTTTGACAGTACATGATCTATACGGTAACCTAGGAGTGAGTCTCGATCGACCTATGGCATCAAAAAGGCCTGAGACGTCTGTCACCTATACGGTACCTTTAGACCATTTTATTGTTACTACCAGTAATGTCATCACCATTTCAGACCAATTGTTGATTGGTTCTCACTCGATTCCTACTCTCCAGATGGCCCATTCTACTATGGTCCCACAAGCCACCACGATTCCTATTGGAAATGTGGTTATCTCCCAAGCTCTAATTGGGACACCACTTCCACCTAGACCAAATCCATCACTTCCCCCTGGGTATAGAGATCTGAATGCTTATGTTTCTACCTCTACCAAGTTTCCATCTGAAGGTTCTGGACTTTTTGTTCCTCCTGGGTATAATGTTTCTGTTGGTTTTATTCCTACACCTTCCCAGGTTCTATACGGAGGGCCTTATGTTCCTCCTCTGCCTTCGCTTGGGGGATCTATCCCTAGTGGCTCCAATTTTCTTGGAGGCACCTGTCTTCCTATCACTTATGGTTTCTAGATTCCTCTCAGAGGTCAACCCCAAGTTGGGGGGCAACCTCAATTTGGGGGGCAACCTTAGATTGGGGCACAACCTCAACTTGGGGGGAAACATCAGGTTGGAGTCCATAATCCACTATATGGAATGAACGCACCTGTGGTACAATCTCTACCTTGGAATATTCCTTTCCAAGGAAATCTACAACCATCTTGGGGGAAACATCCTCAAGTTAACTCTTTTGTACCCCCTAACCTCGGTCAAGCGTATCCAGGTTTTTTGAATCCCGCTTGAGATCCAAATGTTCAATCTAGTGTTCCTTTCCAAGGGAACATCTATAATCAACCCAACACTATGGGCTATACGCCTCCAAATCCTCCACAGTCGAATCTGTCAGGACTATCTAATTATTTGCAGACTTCTTATGGTCCTACTAGTATACCTACGGGGCTTCCCCCTCAAAACTATTAGTTTCCACAAGTGAACCGACAGTTTCCTTTCCTTGCCACTTTGGATTTACCTGATCTGTCTAGTATTTTGAATGATCCTATCTTACATTCTCCTTACTATCCCGTCATACCGGTCAAGTTACTGTTCAAAATTCCTAAATTTGACGGTCGAGCAGGAGAAGATCTGAATAATCATGTTATGAATTTTCATCTATGGTGTTCATCCAACTTCTTGATGGATGTCTCCATCAGATTATAAATTTTCCAATGAACTCTCACCGTTTCGGTAGAAAAATGGTACATTGAATTACTGTGAGGTTTCTTCAATGACTTTAACACCCTAGCCATGGCCTTTTTAAAACATTACCAGTTACCAATATGATACGAGACGGGAACCAGAATTTTGAGTTCTTTCAAGCAATCCTCATCCACTCATATTTCTTATCACATCCATGAGTGGAGGAGGAGAAGACGTTTAATCAAATTTCCCCTTCCTGATTAAATATTGGCCGAGTGGTTTACCAAATCACTCATTGGACCTATCTCTCGTGATGTCTCCATGGGTGGTGTTGTCACTAAAGAGCATGCGATTGGTCGTGCTCGGTATCTCGATCTCGTTTATTCGCAAATAGGAACACTTTATGATTTGATCCCTGACTCTCCTCATCCTTCCACAAATCCTACCCCAAAACCTCCAGCAACTTCTCATGTTTTTGATGGTGTGATTGGAACCTTTCATGTCAAGGCGCAGTCCACACACGCCAGTCACACCAATCCCAAATCTAATCATTCTAATGTGAAAAATGCTCCTACTCCTACTCCTTCCATTGGTAAGACTGTCGAGGTTAATTATGTTCAATCCATGCCTACTGGAAAGAATCAAACTAAAAAGAAAGGGAAGGGTAAGAATAAGGAGGACAAGAATAATAATCCACAATCTGATAAAGCCAAGACACAAATTGTTGATGATAAAGACAAATGTAAACCTCGTTACCCCTACCTTATTTGTGGTGGTGATCATTACACGAAAGATTGTCTTAGACGCGTCGAGGTTACTAAGTTCCTCCAAGGGAGAAAAAAACCTCCTACACCTGTCGTTTTGTCACAACCTTTCCATTCTCAGCAGCAAGCCCAACTGGTCATTCATGACCAAACTTCTCCTTCTACCTCATCCTATGTCCTTATGTGTACTGGTGATTCCAAAAAGAATGAAGTTGCAATTGCGACTCGAGCCAAGGATTACTCTCTGTCAAAAGAGAAACTTGATGATATGCCACCTTCGTTGGTTCAACCTTCTCCCCCAACTTCACCTCCCAACGGTCCTCTTCATATCAAAAGATCGGTTCTTGATATAGTCCTTCGCCCTCCTCCCAAGGGAATTTTTAGAAAGTCTGAATTCAACCCACACACACGTGTTGCACAAAACTACAGTATTGTAGAAGATATTGCGCAAGAACCCTCTGTGATGTCAGCTCATGAAGTCCTTCAAAGTTTCGTTGCTCAACGAAAGGCATTGTTAAATTCCATTGGTAGAATTGATCCCACGGATACTAATATAATAATCTTTGACTTGGAAGATCACGTTCCAAGGCTTCCTCCTCAGTTAGCATTTCAGATCCAAGTTGTTGTTGAAAACAAGAATATCTGTAGAAATTTTATTGATAAAGGAGCCTCGACTTGTGTCATGTCTGTCACTTGTTGGAAAGCCATTGGCTCTCCTACTCTCACTGAATCACACAATACACTTAATTCCTTTGATGGTACAGGCTTTAAACCCTATGGTGTTCTTCCCTCGTTGTCTATTACGTTGGAAGGTAAGTCGCTCAATGTTGAGGTGGAGGTCTTTGATGCACCTCTTGATTATAACCTCTTACTTGGACGCAGCTGGATCGATTCCATGCGAGCAATTGTGTTTACTATTTTCCGTGTGTTACATTTCCCGCACCAAGGAAAGGTCATTACTGTTGACCAACTGGCCTTGTTTAATTTTAATTCCCATACTAGAAATGTTCCCTTTATTTCGAAGATACCCCCTGGTTACGAGAATGTCAGAGTGGGTCTTTTGAAAGATTCAACTTTGATGGGTACTTTTCCAATCCCACCACCTGATATTCCCCCTCCTTTTATTGTCTGTATTAACATGATATCCACCACTGTTCATGAAACCCCTGATTCATCTGACCCATGGGTAGTACCTAGCCCTGGTGATTACCTATGTTATGGAAACAAGATGCCTTTAAGTCTGGTAGGATCTGCTTACCAAGCTATTCAATCAGCAATCCCCTCCTCTCCTTCTCTCTGTGATTCATCTCCCAATCTGTTTCACGTGATTTTTCCTACGGATGAGATGATCATGTCAGTCATGTCCTTGGAAGACACTCCCTAGAACAATGGACATCGTCTCTCCATTCTCTTCATAGAACATGTCACCATAGAGAGTTACCAACAGATTTTGACTACGTCGACCGTTGTTGTCATTTCTTCAGTTCCTAAGTCATCATAGGATATTTTGTACAAAGAGAACTTGAGAAAAATTTCCCCGACCTTCACTCTTGACATATCCATTAAACCCAGAGTCATGGATAATGTTCATGTCGAGGCCTCATGTTCTGTTGATGAGGTCCACACGTATAAATCTCTTTTCCAAGAATTTTGCGACGTTTTTGCTTGGAGTTACGAAGAGATGCCAGGTATCGATCCTGATATTGTTGTACATGAGATTAAGACATACCCGGATGCTAAACTCTTTTGGCAGAGACTTCGCCCAGTGCACCCACGCAAAGTTTTTTCTATCAAGCTCAAAATTGAAAAAATTCTTAAAGTTGGCTTTATTTATCCCATGGCATTGCCTGATTGGGTATCCAATCTAGTTCTGGTGAATAAGAAACAAGGTACCATTCGTGTTTGTGTATATTATAAGGACATCAATAAGGCTTGTCCTAAAGACAATTACCCGACCCCTTTCATTGAACATATCGTCAACGACTATGTCGGTAGTGAGATCTTCTCTTTGATGGATGGTTTCTCCGGCTATAATCAAATTAATATTTTACCTGCAAACCAACACAAGACCGCTTTCATTTTCCCTTGGGGAACCTTTTCCTATCGGAAATTACCCTTCAATCTCAAGAATGTTGGCACGACTTTTCAGCACGCTATGTCTAACGCTTTCCTCAATATTAAGCACATTGTGCAACCTTACCTTGATGATCTATCAGCGCATTCCATGCGTCGCCAAGATCAACCGACACATTTGAGGGCCATTTTCATATGTTTTCATTATTACCATATCTGCTTAAACCCACACAAATGTGTCTTTTATGTGGAGTCCAACCGATTGCTTGGTTTTATTGTGTCGATACACGAGATTCATGTAGACCCTTTGAAGGTTGAGGCTATCCTTAATCTACCTCCTCCTTCCACACTCTTCTAGCTCCAAAGTTTGCAAGGGAAGGAAAACTTTTTACATCGTTTCATCCCCAATTACGTTGAATTGACCAAAGGATTCATTCGACTACTCAAGAACGGTTATGAGTTTGTATGGGACGATACGATGAACAAATCCTTTAAAGCTTTGAAAATTGCCTTAACCCGTACACCATTACTGTTTCCCCTGACTATAGTTAGGATTACTTCCTCTATTTAGTTGCTTCAGACTCTACCATTTCCATGGTATTAGTCCAAGAGGATGACTTGAATGATGAACATGTGATATATTATTTGATTCAAAGTCTCACGACTACCGAGACCAAATACCTACATGTGGAGAAACTGGCCTTGGCAGATGTGCAAGTTGTCCAAAGTTTTCATCGCTATATCTTATTATGTAGAACCATTGTTATTTCCGATTGCAACCCCATGCAACATATCCTTACGCGAAAATTGCTAGGGGGAAAGTACTCCAAATGGATAGTAATTATCCAGGAGTTTGACTTAGATTTTGAACGCGCTAAGTCTAAGAAATCTTTGGTTTTCGTCGAACTGATATGTGACCTTCCCTCCACTGAGACAGAAAATGTGGCAAAGGATTCCTTGCCTGACGAATCCCTTTTTCTGATCAGTTATGATGACGTATGGTATGAATATATCATTATCTATCTCTAGACTCAAACTTTCTGGCCCGATCTATCTAGCACATATCGTCGTTGTATACGATATCAAGCCCGCCAATACATCATATATTCTAGGTGATACCCTCTACCACCGCGGTGTTAATTCCATTTTTCGATGATGTCTTAGTTACGATGAAGCTAAGAAATCTTTGACTGACTGTCGCTCCAAAGCATGTGGTGGTCATATGTCTGGGTATGCCAATTCCCAAAATATCTTACGAGGGGGTTATTTCTGGCCTTCTTTGTTTAAGGACTGCATCATTGTTGTTCAGAAATGACATGCTTTCCAAACTAATAATAACAAGATAAGATCTCATCCTGCTCCCTTACATACTGTAGTTTCCATTGGTCCATTCACCAAATGGGGCATTGACTTCATGACATGTAACCCTCACTCAGTCAAGGGGCATGGATACATCATTGTAGCTATGGATTACTTCACTAAGTGGGCCGAGGCGATGCCTACATTTGATAACACCGGGAAAAATGTAGCATTGTTCATATTCAATCACATTATTACTCGGTTTGGTGTCCCTCAAGATATCGTTACTAATCACGGTAGTCATTTTTAGAATTTTATGATGTCTGAACTTACTGAAAAATTGGGTCTTCACCATGAAAACTCAACCCCCTATTATCCACAGGCCAATGGCTAGGTTTAAGCAATAAACAAATTTCTCATCACTATGCTTCAACGGATGATAGGAATTCATAAGACAAGTTGGCACACGATGTTGTTCTCAGCATTATAGACCTATCGGAAATCCGTTAAATCCGCCATGGTATTTACACCTTTCCAGCTAGTTTATGGTATCGAGGTTATCTTGTCGATTGATTAATGTGAAATATCATCTTTGAAACTGGTCATTGAACTTCTCCCCAATACCTCTATCGAAGAAGAATGTCTTTTGTATTTAATGCAATTAAATGAAAACCATCGCGATGCCACCTTAGTTATTGAAACCCAGAAGAAATGTGTTAAAGCCCAATATGACAAGCATGTCAAGCCACGTGTTTTTTATGAGGGAGATCTAGTTCTTCTTTATGAAAAAGATTGTGATTTTCTAGGGGCCGGTAAATTCAAGACCATGTGGCGAGGTCCTTACATTTTCAAACATGTGTTGGAGAAGGGAGCTTATGAGCTAGTTGATTATGATGGAATCCCTTTGAGTGAGCCCCAAAATGGGCTTTACTTAAAGAAGTATTATTCTTAAGTTATTTTTGCATGAGTGCTTGTACTTTTAGTGTATCATACTCTTGTGTGCTTTTCCGTTGTTTGGTTTCGACACTCAGTTGTTTACCTTGTGTTGTGCTTGGTTTTAGTGTATTATACTCTTGTGTGATTTTCCATTGTTTGGTTTCGACACTCAGTTGTTTACCTTGTGTTGTGCTTGGTTTCCAGATGTCGATGTCTTTGCTACCCTACATTGGCTTCGTTGATGGCGCTAGCCACAACACTCAGAACTTAGCATATGTTGCTTGGGAAATCTACGCACCTACAAATGAATTGATTAGTCTACATGGTGTTTGCCTTGGTTGTCCAACTAATAATATCGCATAATACAACGTAGTCATCGAATTATTGACCGATGATGTTTCACTTGGAATCTGTCATCTTATTGTATGACTCGATTCATAATTAGTAGTCCTACAGTTGAGCAATGTCTACTCCATCCAAAGTCCTACGTTATTAAGGGTATATTTACGAATGTTATTAAGGGTATATTTACGAATTAGCCTCTTGGAATGTCATTTCGATTACATTGAATATCAACACATTCCTAGATGTCTAAATACATTAACAGATGCTCTAGCTAATTATGTGTTAGACAGACATTTGAGAAATTTATAAAATCCAATCACACTATGTAAATACAACAAGTAAGCCAGTAGAAGCCTCATATATATATAACAATAAAAGTTATACAAAAAATTGTTTTTGTCTGAAGACAAAAATATCAAAAATCTGAAGCACATGGCTTCATATACAAATATAGCATCAAGGATTCTTCTCTCTATAACATGTGACTGTTCGTGCTAATTTGTGGAGCAGTTGACCAATAGAAGCGGACACGCCCACTGTATGGCGTTGATAATGCCTCGGGATATTGTCGATAGAGGCATCTGGGATGTTCATAGTAAGCCCCTCTAAATTCTACTCTAGAATCTCGTAGTCAGCAACAATGACTCTTGCTACGTCATCTCTCTCCCCTCGCCTCTAGATGGGGGATGAACCTGGAGGTCGGTAAGGTCCCACATCTACATAATCAAAAGAGCATTTGATTAATTCATCGGATAAATAACACATAAAAACATTTTTATATATTTAAAAATCACAAAAACATTATAAAAAAAAATGTACTTCTTACCTATGTCCCCCCATTGGGAACCCTCATGGAGAACCAAGTCTAGATCACCTCGAAAGTCTAAACTAGCATAAGCATAGTTATCGACCATAAGCATCTGGGTCCTCAACCAGTCAAAGAAAACATCATTATACCTAATGATAGGACCAGTCACATGTCATGCCATGAGATCGAACCACCTCTTCATTATTGGATCCTGTGGGGAAAGTATACACCACTCTACCTACAAGCACAAATATGGGACCTTCTCCAGGAAGAAGGAAACCAAAATCAATCAGTAT
>CBVK0102475464.1:0-17726 GCA_900067695.1 Picea abies
TATAATATAATAACAATTTCCTAAATTTGAATGTTGATTTTTGTGTAAAGCATACACAAAACAAGTTATAAATTCTATAGCAAAGACCATGCATAGTAAAAGTTACAAATTCTATAGCAGATGGAGGTTGCAACTTGCAAGTTGCATGCATAGCACATTGCATAAGTTACTAATATTATAGCACAGGTTGCACGCTCACAACTTACAAGTCACAAGGATTCTTTGGAAATTGGGCCGTATCACATCCTACGGGTTGAAAAGTGAAGGTTGAGAGGGAAGAAAAGATCAAGGATTCAGAAACACTGCCCAAAACATGAATGCAACTATCCAAAGACATTTCCCAAAACATGAATGCAACTATCCAAAGAGGTAAGGCTCATTAATATTAAATTGCAATTGCAGTGATGGAAATTGTCTTCATTTGGTTGAAGCTAGGAAACACCTTCTTGCACACATATTTTCTCATTATATTTGTTTGTTTAGAATCCACATTTAAATACCCACTCACTTGTGTTTTTAACCTCTTTGTGAATCTTGATAATAAGAATAAACATGGGTGTGCCCTACCTCTGACAAGCTCTATTTTATTTCATTTAAGAAAACATTAGTACTTGTTATTTAAAAAAGAAAATCCAAAATAATTAAGTAATTTTTATGATTTCATTATATTAATAACTATAATTATTTCAAATTTTGCAATCCATAACATTTATTATTAATTTTACAACAACCATTCCTAACTTTTATGAAAATGAGTTTGGTTAAAAACTAAGAGAAGTTCCCTCACCTACGGGTCAAAAAAAATTTAAAGTATTATGGTTCACATATCCCAAAATAATAGCAAAGATTATTCCCATAAAAAAAAAGGTAAAAATGACATAAAAGTATTATTCTCTCTCAAAACAATAAAGATATAATGTTAGAAATAAAATATATCTTTCAAAACGGAATAAATATATTGTATTATTTATTTTTTAATAAATTTTATCTAATAATGCCCCTACTCCCAAAATAATAGCAAAGATTATTCCCATAGATAAAAATGACATAAAAGTATTATTCTCTCTCAAAACAATAAAGATATAATGTTAGAAATAAAATATATCTTTCAAAACGAAATAAATATATTGTATTATTTATTTTTAATACATTATTATTGTGTAATATCTTTAAAAGAATATTTGAAAATATATATATATATATATATATATATATATATTTAAATTAATATTAATTAAAATTTAAAACTTTTATTTTATTTTTATATCAATTATAAAATAGTTAAATTTTTATATGAATAATAAACTAATTAATAATGATAATCTAAAAAACAAAAAAAATATTTTATACTAGAGTTATATACTTATTATTTTTTTATTTTTTAAAATATAAAAAATGAATATTTCACAAAGTAGTTAGTCTTTGTAATTAATAAAAAATAAGTTAGTAAATAAATTACAAATTGGAAGTGAATATTTCACAAAGTGGTTCGTCTTTGTAATTAATAAAAATGTCTTTGTAATTAATAAAAAATAAGTTAGTAAATAAATTACAAATTGGAAGTGAATATTTCACAAAGTGGTTCGTCTTTGTAATTAATAAAAATTAAGTTATTAAATAAATTACAAATTGGAAACAAATTGTGTCTTTGTAATTAATAAAAAATAAGTTAGTAAATAAATTACAAATTGGAAGTGAATATTTCACAAAGTGGTTCGTCTTTGTAATTAATAAAAATAAATTACAAACTGGAAACAAATTGTGAAAGTAAATAAATTTTAAGTGGAATATAAAAATTGATATAATATTTTATAATAAATATTTTTAAATTAATTTTTATATTAAAAAATAAAGTTAGTTTCTAAAAGATGATTTATGTGTCATTTATAAAAAAATTTGACTAAATAGAAAATAAAATGAAAGTAAAATTTAAAAATTTGAAATTTATTTTAAATTTTCTTAATTAATCAAAAAATAAATAGAATGAAAGTGAAATTTTGAAATTTTGAAATTTATTTTTAATTTAAAAAAAAATTGTTTAAAGGAAAATTTAGAATAAAAACCATATGATATATAGATAAACCAAAACCTGATTCTCTTGAACATATCTGAAGGAAGCTGAGACATCTTTGTTAATCAAGCTTCAAAACCAAGGTTGCAATTACATTGTCCACGGCGAAGGGCGAGATAGAAGTTTTATGATGGCTTCATAGCATTATTGGAAGAGCTTTCAGTATTGCACAGGAGCAGGCCATCCCTCCATTGTGAGAGCCATCGTTCTTGATTGTGTCCAGGGTCTGCTTCATGTTATAACGTACAACTGCCACAGACGAAAAAGGATTCTCCCATGAATTTCCATGAACTATCACCGACGGAAACAAATCTACATCTCTTGTTTTAAGTTTCTGTGAACAACAACTAACTGAGATAACACAAAACTGCGTCCTCTCTTTAGGTTTTTGTGAGCAATGACAGACTAAGATAGATTAAATTTACAACAATTCTATTAGGTGTCTTGAAAGAAACTAAAAACAATTCAGGAGGTCATGACCAAGCCAGGACCTGCTCAGCAATTTGATTGGTAAAGTCTAGGAAGGTATACATACCCTATCCCTTTCTGGATTTGAACCTGTGACTTATTAGGAGAAAACATATGTTCTTAACCATTAGGCCCACTCAAGGTATATGATTTTGATAATAGCGAAAACGAGGCTTTAAGACTGAGTAAAGAAAATGTGTTGGTACTTGATGCTTCGCCTCCTAGCGGTACACCTTCCGTCGATGTGAATAAAGAGTATGAGTTTGCCATGACGGAAGTCCCCAAACAGGGAGAATCAAAATTAGGTCAATAGAGTGTATCAGATGCCCTACGGTTGGAAGAGTCATGCACGATGAGAACAACCTTGATAAATTATATGTTGTAATGTTTGAAGTGGCATGTGACCTTCAAACAACGATGGATAATATTGTTGGTGTCGAGCACGCTCTTGGAAAACTGGCTAACGAGTTGGAACTCTTGAACAATTTCATGGAGGTTGTTTGTGACTACGGTGAGCTATGTACATGCTACACCAGTCTCAAATCAATCCTCAAGCATGACATTTACATTTTTGAAGAACTCAAAAGTATGTTGGACAAGGCAGAAAGCAACAACATCAAAGAGTCCTTAATTATTCTGGTTGGGGAGATGAAGGAAAAGTTCGCTAAGATGCGGATCAGAATCTCTCATATACCATATGCCTACAATGTGCTCCATAATGAATTATTTGATCTCTAGACCCAAATTGATTATAATTTTTTTCCAACGGTGTTCCCGTGGAAATTGAACAAATACATGCCTCTATGTTATTGAGAACTTCGGGTTAAGAGATAGGAAGGTGTAGGGAGTCATTTGTATGTCATTAACATGGGCTATAGCCGATAGTGTTCGAGAGGTTCACATAGAGGGAAATTAAGTCTGTGATGTTTGCGTAGAGGGAGGCGAAGGCATTGGGAAAAGGTGAGGCTACAAGTCATCTTCTATTGCTAAGGTTGATTGCAGAGGACAACGGGAGGTTTCTTGAGGGATTTATGTCTTCGGGTGTCACTATCGACAGAGCTCGGGAGGTAGCAATGGCCATGACCTTGATGAGCATTGACAAATGAGACAGAGGGTGTTTTGTATGCAATTTCATCCTTAGATCTTTGTGTGTTTTCCCAAGACAAGTATTGGAGATGTATTATGTCTGGACCTGAGGGGTGCGGTGATGTGTGAGGTGACACTAGATGCAACAACATGTAGCAATGGAGATGGTTAATGATCTCGAGGTCAAGCTCAAAGAATGCGAGGTGGAAATTTTGCATAGTTGGGAGCTCTCATATGAGAAAGAGAACTTGGTTCTCACTGAGATGGCAAGGCAGAAGTTTTGAATGCAAAGTGTGAGGTGGAGTTGCAAGGCAGAAGTTTTGAATGCAAAGTGTGAGGTGGAGTTGATAAATTTTCTTTTAATTATATGTAAATGGGCATACTAGTATAAGACATGGTTGGGCATATGTAGTCTGATTTTATTTTTTGAAACGGGTTTTTTGTCATGGGAAAAGGGGGGAAGTTAGGTCAAGGGTTGTGGTTTTGGGCACATGGTTTTGGTAGCGGGTAGTGGATTTCATATTCCATTGAAATTAGTCTGGAGGTGAGAGGTGAAGGCTTACTTGGCTCAATTGCTCAAGGAAGTATATTTGTGTTGGTTATAGTGATGGAGATAAGGGATGTAGATTGTGAGATCTTGTTTCCCACAAAATCAATCACTAGCAAAGGGAGATTTTTTTGCAAACTAAGGGAATCATTGTATGGCCCAAGGTAACCAAGCAATGGTACAAGATGTTTGATTTTTTCATGGTGAGTCAAATTTTCTTAGAAGTGACTATGATCACTGTCTTTACCTCAAAAGTTCCAATGACATATTCAATATCTTGGTGTTATTGTTGATGATATGCTTGTTGCAAGAAAATCATGGTTGAGATCAGTTGGTTAAAGGCTCAGTTGGCCAGGATGGTTCAGAAGGATCTAGGAGCAACAAAACAAATCTTCGACATATAAATACACAGAGACAAGAAAAATGGTAAATTGTGGTTATCACAACAAAATTTTATGGCGAAGACCCTATATGAACATTGTGAAACCGATAAATATCCCTTTAGCTTTCCATTGTAAGCTTTCTTCAAGTTTATGTCCCGATACTAAGGAAAAAAAGGATTATATGTCTCATGTACCTTATGCAAGTACAATAGGAATGGTGATGTATGTGATGGAATATTCAAATATTTCACATGCATTTAATGTTATCAGTGGACACATGAAAAAACAAGGTAAAGAATATGAAAATGAGTGCTTTTGTATCTTATAAGCACGAGTATCACCTACAATGGATGCAATGATTTAGTCTATGGTTATGATGATTCGGGAAATTTGGACAAGAGGAGATCTACCTCATGTTCAGGTTATTGATAGAGGTGGAGTGGTCCATACTAAAGGAAACTGTACAGACATGTTTATGTAACCAGTGTTATTAGAAAAGTTGAGGTGATGTTTGACTTCTCTTGATGGTGTTAATTTTAATTAGCAAAACATAATTGCGGTGGTGTTTGACTTTTCTTAGTGGTGTTAATTGTAATTAGCAAAACGTTTAACAGATGATAACCAGTACTCTTTCTTTCAAGCATTTATACAAGACAAAATAAAATGGTACCGCAATTCACTGGTTGGACAGGACGTCAAATCGCCCCGTACCCGCCGGGAAAATGCAGAGTGGAGATATAAATGCAATTAAACACATATGTGAAGCTGAATATGTCACCTTACATCTCGAGACCATCAACAATATAACAGTTTTGTGATTCTATGTCATCAAATCTTTTAACAAAACTTACATTTTGACAAAAAAAAAAGTTTAGCAGATGATAAACAGTACTCTTTCTTTCTAGCATTTATACAAGATTAAATAAAATAGTAACGCAATTCACGGGGAACTGGTTTGGACAGTGAAGATATAAATACAATTAAACACCGAACTCAACTTCAAGATGTCACCTTCCATTACAGAACCCTCAACTCTCAGATGACAGAAAGTACAATATAACAGTTACTTACAATTTGACAATCAGTATATAGTTGCAGCATT
The DNA here is from genome assembly GCA_900067695.1 of Picea abies. Lineage (NCBI taxonomy): Eukaryota > Viridiplantae > Streptophyta > Pinopsida > Pinales > Pinaceae > Picea > Picea abies. Next base: position 5,658 of record CBVK0102475464.1, read on the forward strand.
TAATGAAATATAAATTTCGCCATTACAAAACCCTCAACTCTCATATGACAGAAAGTACAATATAACAGTTACTTACAATTTGACAACCAGGATATAGTTGCAGCATTTAATGAAATATAAATTTCGTTTACCATTTTTTTAATTATAATAATTAATTAATATGTACAAAAATAAAGCATTTAATGAAATATTGGTCTCTTTCAACAAAAGAATGTTTAAATCTCTTGTAATTTGGCGACTAATATATAACAGTTCAGCATTTAATAAATTACAAGTTTCATTAACAAAATCTTACAATTTGACGAACAATATACAGAGATATTGCAGGCATTGCGCAAAAATACCTCTAATTGAGGTTACAATCGATTTGATTTTGTCAATATACAGAGATATTGCAGGCATTGCGCAAAAATACCTCTAATTGAGGTTACAATCGATTTGATTTTGTCTCTAATTGTTTGCAGATGATACCTCTTGTCAACGCTATCTTCATGTGTTTTTTTTTAGCAAAACCCAGGGATTTGAGGTTAAAATAGTTGCTTTTGTTTGTAATTGTTTTGCATAGAGGTGAGTCCAAATATTTAGAGGAAAGTGGATATGAACTTAGATTTGCTTTTGTTTGTGTTAGGCAGTCGAAGCTAAACATAGCATAAAACCAAAGTATAAATAAGTTAGATTAAACACACATCAAATCAAGAACAACAAACACATATTTGACACGGTGATTTATGTGAAAACTTAAAACTGAAAAAAAATCAACGATAATGATTATCTGTCTTCTTCTATTCAAGGGAGAATTACCATAGCCAACTTAGTTATACAACCATCCTCTCCTCACACAATGCACTTGCTTGCACTCAGTTTTTTCTCTACATCTATGGATATGCTCTTATATATAACATCTAGCACACACAAACAAACTGATCATGAATAGATCACATAGTTACACTAATAGTTCATAAGTAGATACTTCATATAGTTACACTAATAGTTCATAAGTAGATTGCATGCATGCCCATGTGCATGTGCATCTGCATATGACCGTATGAGAAAATTTGTTGACATATATCCAATAATTTGTAATTGTTTTACATAGGGAAGTGAATCTGAATGTTGATAATGAGGTGAATCGAAACTCTAATAATGCAGATGATACAGCTTCCAATCCCTATCCTCCTTTGTTGCATGCAAAACCCAGAGAAAAAAATGCGCAGAGAAATGCCTTCTAGAGCCATATTTTTGGCAGGACGATGCCAAGAAGTTCATGTTGGTTCAGTCTATGCTAAATGACGCAATCAACTTATCTCAAATCTAAAATAAACCAGATTTAATCATTTATCTCGAACATTAACTACAATAAAAGATCATTAATAATTCGTACAGAACTATGAACAAAGGTGGAACCTGAAAATTTAGCTGAATTTTATAACGGTATGGTAAAGCCATGAAATTTTCTTAGTGACTCCCATGCTGATCATAATCCTAGTGTCAAGCCATTTTTTCGGTATAGTGCTTAAGGTTCACTGTCATCTACCGGTATCTAACACCATTTATATATATATAATCTTAAGTGCATTGGAAAATTTAAAGTCCATGCCAGCCAATTAATCCTCAACGCATAAAAGTCACAATATATGAAATATTTACGACGCTAGGATTAATTTTAACCGTTGAGCTTTGATTCCACATAAGCATTCTACAATCTCATTACTGATTTTAAAGACAAAATAGTTGTCTTATACTGGATTTCTTGCTGTTGCCCGGGGTGTAGTTAATGACCAGGGATGGAATTTGACGGGCAAATTGCCCGTCATTGTCCGTCAAATACGGTTCAAAATTCTATATAACCTTCAACCATCTTGGTTAAAACGGGTAGAACGCGGGTTACAGTGTTCGAAACCGTTAAATTTGACAGGCTTCATGATTTTGAAATTCCAACCCTGTTTATGACTTAATCTAAGAGTTTTTGTTTTGTTTGTTTTTTTTTTCTTCTTTTTTTTTCAATTTTGACCAAAAAAAAAAAATTTAAAAAATAGATGGAATATCTAAGGTTCCTAGTTTTTTCTCAACAGCTGCTCAATAAACCAAGGAGCAATAGTATCTCATCATGGAGGTAATTCTTACAATGGTCGTGTGATCTTTTTTTTCCACAAAAAAATTCACTTTATATTTATATTGAAAATATAAAGTGTTCATTACATAGTATCATTATCCAAGAATTCCCTACAAACCAAGAAATGAAAATACTAGACCAAATAATACATCCACCCAAACAAGCAAATAGCCAAAAAAAAATCCCAACCAAACTTGGATCTCATATCCAAGACTACCTGAAATCCCAAGTGATTCCTCACATCACCAAAATGACAATCTTACAACCCCCCCAAAAAACATAACTACTCAGATTAGAAAAGTTCTAAGAACATATGAGGACCTTCAAGGTCCCCAACACATTGATAGTATCCTATTTTCCCAAGAGGTTGTAAGAGGGCCTACTTAGACAGTCTATATGCAGATGTATTTTCTTCTCGAAACACATGTTGAAAGGAGATAGATTGGAAATGTTTTATAAGGTCCATAGTTATGTCCTTCCAGTACTCCAATGTAATCACTTGTAGATGACCCTTTCATCATAGCCAATCGATGACAATCTTGGAGCCACCATGAACGAAAAGTTCTGATATGTCAAGTCGGATAGCAAGAGTGAGAAGAGCCCAAGCTCCGAGCAACTCTGCTCTGGTGTTTGTCTCGGGGCCGCAATTAAAATAACATTTATATATTATGTTCTCATTGATCCAGTTAAGTCCTCCTACTCCACTATTAAGACCTGTTTCCATAGCCTCCCCATCAAACCATCCATAAAAATCCTTGACCCCAGGCCCCTTTGGCCACCTCCTCAGCTTCTTTTATTTTGTAGATGGCTTAAAATCTCCCATGGAAGAAATAGACTGGTAGGCCACCTTATGGATAGATGGTGATCCATCCTCAAATATAGCACGATTCCTTTCTAACAAAATGTTCCAACATATGAAGGCCAGAAGGGAGGGAAAACATGCATTTATTAAATTCCAGTTTGTGAAACACTCAAGGATAGAAGTGCCCGACCACCATTCCAAAAAATTTAGGGAAAATTTTTCTCTATCCCAAACAACACACACAAATGGGCATCCAACAAATAAGTGGAATGTAGTTTCCAAGTCTTCCTTGCACATAGAACAACAACTCGGACCCTCAAATCCTCTTCGTTGTAGGTTATCCCATGAAAGTAGTTTGTTTTCCGCCATCAACCAAGTAAACAATTTTACTTTTAAGGGATAGTCCCAAGACCAAAGTTTTTTTCTCCACCCACCAAGCGAATAGATATGTGTCTTTTTTTCAATAGCATCGTAGGCATTTTTTACTGTGATCCTGCCTGAGCAATCACCTCCTAACCATTTCAGTTCATCTGGCCTATGAAGTAATTAGATTCCATAGCTAATGAGCACTCTATGAAAAGTCTTCCATTCGACCGCTAGTGCCCCTCCTAAATTCAGGTCATCCCTAGTGGTCCAATTGAGCCCGATCAAGCCCTAGTGAGGCACTTTGCAATCCTAATATAAAAAATATACACCTCTCTGATTTAATATCTCTATCAACTCTTCAGGAAAAAGTGTCACATCTCCCAATCCTAGAATCTGATTTTTTCCAATAACTATCGAGGTACCCGAACCCGGATACCAAGTGAGCCAATGCAACAATATGTGTAGAGATTTTTTAGGATACTTCCAATTCAGGGGTCCTAAGGTTCCAATGACAGAAATTTTCCGAAGCCAATGTTCAATGGAGATAAAGGGGAGATATTTTTCTTTTATAACTCGATGCCAAAGACCATCCACCATCAGAGCCTGCCAGAGTGTATTCACCACCATGGCATGACTGAAACTGAATAAATTCCTTAGTCCCCAACCCCCATACCTCTTTGGGCAAGAAATAAGTTTCCAACTGCACAGATGGAAGCCCTTTATTTTTCTTTTTACCATTCCATAGAAATTTGTAGACGACCTGATGAATTCTGTGGAGGACCAAAGAGGGTATATTTGTCAATGCCAACCAATATAATGGATGACTTTATAAGACTACCTTGGCCAAGACTGGTTGACCACCCAAAGTCAATCATCTGTTACACCAATGATTGATTCTATTTTCATATTTGGTTAACAACCAGTTCCAATCCTTTGCTTTAAAGATGTCATCTTTCATAATATAACCAAGATACTTGAAACCATTAGCAATATTATTAATACTATAATTGAAAATTGATTTTATGGAATCCAATAACAATTGATGCACACCAAACTGATTGAAGGATGATTTTTGAGTATTAATCAGTAGTTTGGTTTCACTGCAAGAAATATCTAAGAGATTTTTAATCTCCAACCATTCTATGACCTATGCTTTGGTCATAATGAGGATATCATCAACAAATAGGAGGAGAATGATCTGAATGAGTCTAGAAACCTTAATACCCATGACCAATCCTTCACCTTGACTTTTTTTATAGCTAATCTCGGGCCTTCCATAACTAGAGTTAAGAGTAAAGGTGACATTGGACATCCTTGTCTAAGACCTCTGCCACTATTAAAAAAGTCAGTTGGTTCGCTATTAATAAGAATCGCATAAGTAGTTGTGGTAATATAGCCAATAATCCATTTGGTCATTTGCAATCTGAAACCACATTAAAGAAGAACTAATCTAAGGCAATCCCATCTTATGCAGTCATAAGATTTATTTAAATCTATATTGAGGACCATAGCTTGTATTTATCTCTCCCTGATGCTTGAATACACTCCTAAGCAGTTCCAATAGCATCAATTATTTGCTTACCTTTTAAAAAACCAAATTGTTCCTCAGAGACAGTGCGTGACAAGATAGGTCTGATGCGGATGGAAATAATCTTTGTTATAATATTATAACAGAGGTTGCATAGGGAAATTGGTCGAAAGTCACCAAAATTAGTCGTCCCATTAACCTTGGGAATGAGAGCTATAAAAGTCGAACTAATGGATCTGTTCACCAAACCAGATAAACGTGTATCTTCAATTGCCTCCACTAAGTCCCCAGCTATCAAGTCAAAAAAGTGCAGGAAGAACTCCACTGTCCACCCATTAGGACCAAGACTCGTGTCCTTGGTGAAGCCCCTCATCACCTCTAAGACTTCTTCCTTCGTGTACGGTTTTTCTAATGATTGAACCTCCTCCTCTGTGGTCAATCTTGGATAAAGACGAACCAAGGCAATCTAATCCACTATCGAATTATTTTTTTCTTTATAAAATGTGCTAAAATGTCTCAGTGTTGCTGACTTTATGGCTTCGTGCCCTTAGTGGACTTGGTCAGTCTCGTCTTTAATTTCCCAAAAATTATTTTTGTTCCTCCTAAAACTGGAAAATCGATGGAAGTTTTTGGTGTTCTTGTCCTCCAAACGAATCCAGGTTACCCTACTCTTTTGACGCCATAATTCCTCTTCAGCCTGTAGCATTCTTTTCCTTTCAGTCTCAAGAGCTAACAAGTGTGAATTAGGTTTTGTAATCGAGTGATGTTCCATACTTGATTTTGTGAGTAAGACAATCTCCTCCTCGATCTTTTCAAGTTTCTATAGATCACATTTTTTTTTGCCACGATCCACTTTCTAACTCTTGATTTTAGTATACAGAGATTCCCCACCAATATTAACTATGCTCCTTCGCCCAAAGAGTCCTACTAAGTGCTCCACTCTTCCCAGACAAGTTTATCAAAAGACTCCTCATACATCAACTTCAAATTAAATTTAAAAGGATAGTGGACAGACTTAATGTCATAATCTAGTTGAAAGATCATTAGGGCATGATCAGAAATGAATGGGAGCTCCACCCAAGATCTAAAATAGACAGAATTGTTAAATACCTCTTCTTATGCGTAAAATATGTCCAGTATTTTGTGTATACCATCAACCCCAAATATGTCATTGCCCCAGGTTGGCACAACCTCAGAAGGCTTAACACACACTAAATGATGTGGTGTAAACAAATCTCTGAAGTAAGTCGCCTGTGGATCGATCAAGGCCGACTCCCCTCAAATTTCATCAATTTTCGTAGTAAATTTTAAATCACTAGCTAGGATAAGGTTACTCTAGTCTAGTAGTGCCTTAGCTTCTAGAATCTCCCAAAAATGTTTGCGACCTGAAGACAGTCCATAAACATTACTCAAGTTTATACTTATTTTACCTGGTAAATGGATACATGTCAATAAAATACCACGTGCACACAAAAAAGGTAAAAGATAAAGAATGCTTGGATTCCATGCCACCATAAGTCCTCCTAACTTCCCCACAAATCTCACTACACTAAACATCCAGGTAGGAAGTATAGAGTCCATAAACTTCCTGGCCTTTTCTTCATAAACAAGGGTCTCCTGTAGGAAAATTACAATAGGTTTTATAGAGGATAGAAACCTGTGCATGGAGGAAAATTTTAGGGGGGGGGGGACACCCCTCTGATGTTCAGAGTGAGGAGGGTCATGATTTATCCCTAGCCAGGGCTTTCATGCCTCTAAGTGCCCCCAAAACCCAATTTGAAGTAGAAGGTTGTTCTTAAGTTGACAAAAAATGCTCTTGTTTCTTCCGAGCACTCCTAGTTTTGATAGGAAATACTTTTGAACCCAAACCCCTCAACCAATCTAGTTTCCTCCCCTGGTCCTCCCTCCCAGGGTTCATTTCACAGCTTATGTCACAAAATGGGTTTACAAAAATTTGTGAACCCTAGTAGGTTTGTAAAGGTAAGGGGTTGGTTGTCTCCCTCAGTGACAGAATGAGGGATCAACCATCGAATCTAATATCGGTTCCTTACAGGGGAGATAATTAGGAGGCACCGCAGCCAAGGAAGATTTTGAAACAAGGATTGGCACAGGGGAAGGGGGTTGTAAAGTCCAATCCTGGGTGGGAGGAGCCGGAGAAGTAATAGGGGCAGAGACATCAGTTGTAGAAGAAGTCTGAGGCAAGGGGGTCCTGACTTCTCCAATAATATGAGATGCCTTTTCCACCATAATCCCCATATTCTCTAAGGTGACCCGCAAATTACTATGGGGCTTAGCTGATTTCACCAAATAGTCTTGTTCCCACAGTGAAAGCTTAGAAAATAAAAGTGGACAGTAGGATTTCAACTTACCTAACAGGGAGTCTGAATCTTCAGTGCTCATGTCCTCAAATCCTCGCATCACTCCTGGCTCCTCTTGTTCCTCATCAATGTAAGGCATGTTCATTGAACCAAGGTCCAAGTGTTCCTCCACATCAAAAATCCCACATCCTACTTGGAAGTATTTTCTTAAGTGATTCGTTCTTCTACAAGAACTGCAACGAAATGGCAGACGAAGATAATATGAGTGTTGCACCATAACATGCCCACACCAATCTAATTCAATGGTGTCCATCAAACCGACGTGAAAATGCACTTCAACTAAAACTCATTCCATGCGCTTATCTGTTGAGTGTAAACCAACCTCATCAATCTTTAAGAAACGACCCAAGAGGTTTCCTATAGTTGTCAGAGCTGTTTTGTTCCACAGGTTTAATGGAAAAGCTAGTAAAAGAACTCAAACATGCCTAAAGCTGAAGTACTCAGTTGTTGGGTCGAACCCAGTTCGCCAAAGTTTTAGCATTAAACTCCCCCCTTTATAATCCCAAAAACAATTTAGGATAGTCTCTGCATCCTTTGTAATCTTAAATAGCAAGCCAAACTAGCCGCAAGAAAGATTCAGGTAAGTCGGCACATATCCTATAAGCGGATTCCATATCTCCTTCATCCACTCTGTAAAAGGAAGGCTACACTTAGTCTTGTAAGTAAATATTCCTACTAAAGTACACAGTGAGAGATGGCACGTCTCTTCTAGACCAATGTCCATCCCTATGACTAGGCAACAACGCACCTTCTTGGGCTTCCAAGATCTTGTTGAAGATCTATGTTAGGAAGTCTTATGAAAATCGATCTTGCACAGAGAGATCTCTAAGAGAGGTTCTGTCGAAGACTAAAAATTCACTCGATTTCTACTAGAATCAAGGTTCATAAGACCAGTATCAGAATCCACACCTTCTAGCGACTGGTGTTATTTAACTTTTGGGCTAGCTACATCCTGAATCAAAGCCTCCTCAATGTTTTTACCAGCTAGTCCTGTAGGTGAAACCTTTGGACCGCAAAGAGTAGTTAATTTCGGAAGCAAAAAAACTGATGGTAATGATGGGTCTAATAATTGCCTCTCTCCAGTCTTAATTTTACATAGTTCATCCACCGTGTGGAAGAGACCTTCCCGGTCCCATTCCTCCTCATCTAAAGCACCCATCAAGGCACTGATCTAATGTGCCATACCTAGAAAAATGCCACCTTATCTAAAAATTGTTATCTCTGAACTAATATTCAAGTCACTTCTCATGGGTCCCTACCTCTAGATCTCAACCAAATCAATTGTTAAAGTTATATTAAATGATATCAACAAACCATTCAGATAATACATGGAGATGCTACTAGTTTTACCAAAAAAATGGACCCCCCAACATGACTATCCTTCCAAGTTTACTCTCACTCATAGGGTTAATAGGAATGCTAATAGGAATGCCCATATCATGCCCATTATTATCCCATTATTAGCAGGTTCACCACATGTTAAAGAAATTTAGATATAATGTCTTTACTACTCAAAATCAAGAGAAGACTGCTCATGAATACACAATAGTGCATGAGGAGTTTCATGAAAATAATATGAAAGAAAATTCTATGATACAGATTTCATTTCCTCTTGTAGTGTGTAAAGTTCTACTTCCTTTTTCTTTAATTTAAAAACCTGCATTTGAGAAGTTTTATGAAATAATATGAAAGCAAATTACATGATGGATATTGTGTTTCCTCTACTATGATGGAGACTGTATTTCCTCTTGTAGTGTGTGAGGGATGTTTGATAGGGATGATTAAACCATGAGTATTTGATAGGGATGAGTTTATGAAATAATATGAAAGCGAATTACATGATGGAGATTGTGTTTCCTCTATTATGGAGACTGTATTTCCTCTTGTAGTGTGTGAGGGATGTTTGATAGGGATGATTAAACCATGAGTATTTGATAGGGATGATTAAAGGGTGTTCCATTTCATTAATATTAAAATTTGGGTCATTAATTCTGGGCATTAATTTGTTCATTATTTAAACTTGATTAATGTGTTTTAGTTATGGAACATGACCTAAAATTATTTTTGGTTTTTTTATTACAACTTAACTTGTTAAGGTTAGGTTGTTAGGAAGTGCAAGTGGATCATTAGTCATTTGACAAGAGTGAAAGCTTGTTTGTATATGTTCTAATGAAATATCATTATCAAGAACTACTCAATTTTTTTGGAAAATGTTGTATGTGGATGGATTTGGTAACACTCGACTAGTAGCTTATACAACTTCAATTAACATGGTTCTTGGCATTTATGCTAGTTTTTAACATGATGATCATAATCAAGATGAGAACTTTTCTCAATTTCACCTATTTTGAGAAAACCAAAATAATATATGTCTTATTCTAAAGTTATTGTTCTTTAACAAAGGCAAGGGGGATTGAGCTTGGGACCTGGTCATCAAAATAATTAAAAAATTCATTATTGTAATAGATTAAAAATATATGAGAGAAAAATGAACATGGGTTTTTATTTCAATATCGCCCTCCCATGAGGAAAAAATTAAAATGAGGGTTAGATGTGTAGCAGCTAGTCCCTACATTAGTTTTAAGTTAAATGTTTTACACGATTCTATTGGATTTTCTAATAAGTTTGTTGAGTAAAAGCATAGGACTATAATGGCATAAGTAAAAAATACAAAATTTGGAGATCTTATGTATTAAACATTATCTATGAAGGATTAGGTTTAAATTTGACAGTATCATGTATTAATATCGTTTCTGAAATTTATTAAAAAATTGTAAAAACAATGAAGAATCCCTTCATGAAAATTATAGAGAAATCCAAGAAACTAAATAGTAAGCTTGGGAAACATTTAAGATACTAAGCTTCACTTTGCAGATTTTCCATGTGAGTCACACATTCTAGCAAGCACTATGATGGATTGGGAACCATCAAAATATAAAATTTATTTCTTCAGAAAATGAGCGGTTTGCACATTGTGACTTAAGTCAAAATAATTACATGCAAATGCAAATTGTTGTTATTGGAGAGATGTAGCTTCACAAGGGTTGAAAGCAAAATGCCATTTTTTTTTTAATATATATAAGAAGTTGCCCTCTGAGGAACAATGTGTAGCTAAGTATTCCAACTTTACTTATCTAAATGAATATTTACAAAGCTTTGCATAGATCATAGATTCAATGCTATATGGATTGTGCAAGTGTTTCTCAAATATTTGAAATAATTGGAATAATATCAAAGAATATAACACATTTATTGTAATCACCTTAATATTTTGTTTATTAATAATTGAAAAGTGGTAAATTCATTGGTAGAGAATGGCTACGATGTACAATACTAATTATTCCCTCCCTTTGGTGTGAGTACCAAGTTTTTCTTCTCATTTAATGTTTTTGATACTTTGAGCATAGATTGATTTTGATAAAAATGGTGTACTCTTAGCTTATGCAACAAGTCCTCTATTCTTAGAATCGAGAATGATTCTTTAATGTGGCTTTATGATGTAAGGATTTTTCAAGGGTCATAAATTTTGACTCGGTTATTCGTTTGGACCGAAATTTTATAAGGAGTTGCATCTCGAAGAGTTCATTATTGTGCAAATATGATCGTTCAGATCAGACATTGTTTCGACACTTTTTCGGGGTCAAATTCCTTCATATGAGGCCTCAAATTAGGGTTTTAGTGTTTTAAAGGGAATTTTTAAATTTTAAATTATCAGTTATCTCTTCGTTTATTAACTTAATCATAAAAGCGAGTTGAAAAATAGTGTCTCTCTAGTTAGCTCTTAGTTATTGATACGTTTTAGAGTCATGCGAGAATTTCCTAAAATTAATTGTTTTTCTAAAATTAGTTGTTTTCGAAAATCTCAGATAGTAGTTATAAGAGGTTGAACTTCCATTGTAATAGTGAGGATGGGGAAGGAATAAAAGAGAGTTATTTTCCATTCTTGTGTGTTTGCATGGTTTTTAGATCTTGTGAATGAATCCAAGTTTATAGGTTACATCATCTGGTATCAGAGCAGGAAGATGGTTGGGAGAGGAAGAGGAAGAGCAAGGTATCTTGCTCAGATGCGCAAAGATATGAAAAACCTCCAGAGAAAAGTAGAAGATCTTAAAAATATGCTAGCTATTCAAAGAATAATACAAAGAGAAGTGTTTGATGAGGGGACAGTCCGAGGAGTTGTAGATCAACATACAGAACATGAAGAAGAACAATTAGAGTGCATGAATTTTGAAGAAAGGATACTCAGGGCTCTAAAAGGGAGAAATTATAGGATCAATATGGAAGTTTCAAAATATGCATGGAATCTTAAACCATAGGAGTTAATATATTGGATGAATGCCATAGAATTTTTTTTTGAATGACATCCTATGTCAGAGGAAAAAAAGGTGAAATTTGCATGCACCAAGTTGAAGGGTCATGCCATGATCTGGTGGGACCATGTGCAGAAAGATAGAGAAATAAAAGGAAAAGACAAAATTAGGACTTGGAGCAAGATGGCAAAAAAATGCGAGATTTTTTTTTTCCTCTGGAATATGCCTAGACCTTTTTCTGTAGATTTCAGAACTTGAAGAAAAACTTGTCCACCATGGAGGAACTCAGAAACGAGTTTTATTAGTTGTCCATTCATGTGGATCACCAAGAAACTCATGAGAAACTAGCTTCAAGGTATGTGAATTATTTAAAATTTTATATTCAAGATGAAATGAAGATGCATAGGGTTCACAATGTGGAAGAGGCATACCAATTAGCCTTTGTTGGCATAGGGGCAGACCCGAGATTCAACGCTACAACAATGCACCAACAAAACCCTAACTATTGGCCCTTTCGGAAACACCTGCGAAGCAGATGAAGTTTCACTCGAGGTAGAGGCAGGGGTGGTTGC